>JAGDQP010000715.1:6337-60804 GCA_022664845.1 Lepisma saccharinum
TATATATATATATATATATATATATATATATATATATATATATATACGTCTTGTGGGGTATTGTTGAACAGCCCTTGATGAATAATCTACAAATCAATAAATAGTTTCTCGATAGCTCTAATATAAGGCGAGATTTGAATTTTGGAAAATAAACAAAAACTTTGTGATCTACGTCAGTCTGTAGGCCTATCGAAAGAGATTTTTTTAAGATTAGGTAGACTTAATGATGGGGAATTAATTTCTTCATTGTTTCTTGCTCTTGAATGTTGTTAATTTCGTCTTAATCAGGGATGGTGGTGTGGTACCGGAGGAGAACAAAACACAATAAATAGATATTAATTAGAGCTAGGGTGACTAGGCGTTCTGATTTTCGCAGGACAGTACTGTTTTTAAAAGGGTTGTCCTGCTTGATTCGAAAGGGTGCATATTATTAAGAAATATTGTGTTTTTTCAAAATGTCCTGGCTGGGTTGCAGGAAAAATACTTAAGTGTAAAATCTCTCTTACGCTGAACACTACATAATAATGGAGTGACAACTTAAATAAAGAGACTTAAATAAAGCACAGCGATTAGAAGCGTATAAAACTGAGTTAGAAATGCAAATTTTTTACACATTTGATTAGACGGGAAGTGGACAAACAAGTTTAAACGTTTGCTCTGGCGTCTATCTTTAACACTAAGTAGTCACTCTAGTATTATGTAGAGCTGGATGGTCTGACTTAAGTCAGATTTTACACTTAAGTAAGTAGTAGAGTACAGACTGTTTTGCTATTATTGCTATTATATGACTTTGAAGCTGTTTTTTGATATTTGCTAGTGTTGCTGCAGGTGTTATGCATGTACGGTATAACTTACGTTGAGATTTGACCAGGGGAAGGGGAGATATTTAATTTTTTTAAATTATTATTATTTTTAATTTATTTTTCCTCTTCCTTTTTTGTTGTTATTGGCCCGCCCGTAAACGAAGATAGGACCCTTGGATGGGGATATTAGAAATAATGAGAGGTTGATGACATCAGAGAGCGTTACAAGTCCTTACCGCACCACTGGACCTGAATATCAGAAAAAAATGAATATAATGACTCCCCCTTTGGACGGGTGTATTAGATGAACATTATATGAGCTTAGCATAGTATTGGATTGGGATATTAAAAAAAATGAGAGGTTGATGACATCAGACATGTCCTTACATTACCATTAGGCGTGAATATGAGAAAAAAATATTGAATATAATCACTGCACCATTGGACGGCTGTATCAGATGAGCATCATGTGATATTAGCGTAGCATTGAACGGGGATATTAGAAAAAAATAAGAGGTTGATAACATCAGAAACTGTCACATGCCCTTACCGTATCATAGGGCGGAAATATCAGAAAAAATAATGAATATAATGATTGCGTCTTTGGGCGGGCGTATTAGATATTATACTGTTTCAGCTTAGCTTTTCTATTTATGAAAACTTTATAGTTAGACTATAAATTACAATTCTGACTATACATGTGTAAAAAAAATTAAATATTGGTAGAAAGCGACGAATTTGCTAGAACAGTTGTTTTTATGTTAAATGGTTAAAGGCTAGAGATAGAAAATACTGAAAAGTTACTTAGAAAAATTAATATAATAAGGAATATCTTTCTATTATTTTTGGTAAAGCAGAGATGAAATATACCTTCTTTGTCAGACGAACAGAATGAAACTAGAATGATAACGAACACAGAAAATACTATCTTCTTTATTTGTTGATTAATCTTCGAGGAACGAGTCATTGTTTGAGTTTCAGAGTTCAGTTTGGTCAGAAGTAAACTTAAGTATATGTTATCGGTATGAGAGGTGATTTCATCCCTTGGGAAATGGTTCAGACCTCTTTTCGTTATTGATATTAGTTTAGTATTTGTACATAATTGAGATGCTGAGCTTAGTTGACTAATGTATAATTTGTGTATATGTTGTGTACATGAAATATACAATTAGAGATTATAAAGATTTAGAGTTCTTTGAGTGAGTAAGGGGGGATATCAGTTGAAGCATACAAGTGTACATAAAGTGGTAAATAGTGACTAAGCTATCTATATATTGTGAGTTGATTTCATGGTTTGAAAAGAGGTCTCTTTTTCTGATAACAAACGCTTGCTTGTAGATGTATCATACGTGAATTTCGAAATGTGAAATCAGTTTATATAAAGATACTTTAATGACTAAAATGTATTGCGTTCAATGTACGTCATTTGTTATTTTTGATATGATGTATAGGGGTAAAGTTCTAGTTTTTGTATGGAGCATGTGTAGTAAGCAGATAACAGATTTCTATATAATACTAGAATGATCGATTGAATATTTATTCTTTAGTGTAAGATTGAAGTCATTATATTGTAATCTGAGAGTATTTTTTAGTTTGAAAGCTTTTTTTAAGTTCTTCACGGCAGATTTTGAAATAAGCGTTTTATTGTGTGGTCATTGTTGAAGGAAATTTCAATCAAAGTTAAATATTTTTTTTTTTTAAAAAATTGGGTTTTGGGGGACTTCATAAACTATTGTTTTAGTATTTTAAAGGTTTATGAAGAGTGCTTTTTGTTGGACTTTAGTGTGGTAGTGTGAATTTAAATTTGATTTTTTTACTTACCGCCTTTGGGCATTTATGTCTCAGTGCAGGGAATAGAGGAGGGGAAAGGATGTTGGAAAATTTTGATCAGGGCTTATATAGAATGCACCATCTTCGCATTAGCATGATTTGGCTGTGGAAAAACCGTTGAAAACCTAAGAATGGTCGACTGCAGGGAGTCGGACCCACGACCTATCAAATGCTATGTGAATGTTCTTTTCTTTTATTTATAGCGTATAGACTTTACTTTGAATTTAAAATTGATTTCTTTTATTTATGGCATTTGGGCATCTATGGCTCAGGGCGGAGGATAGAGGAGGGGAAAGGATGTTGGAAGATTTTCGCCACGGGTTATATAGAAGGCACCATCCTGGTATTTGCCTGGTGTGATTGCGGAAAACCAGTGGAAAATCGGAAGATGATCAGTCGCAGGGAATCAGACCCACCACCTATTGAATACTATACGGATATTCTTTTCTTTTCTTTATAACGTATAGAATTTAGTTCGAATTTAAATTTCATTTTTTTATTTATGGTCTTTGGGCATCTATGGCTCAGAACGGGGGATAAAGGAGGGGAATAGATGTAGGAAGGTGTTAGTCAGGATATATATTGAAGATGTCATTCGTGGTTTCGGCTAATGTAAGTGAGGAAAAACCTTTTTTAAAAAAACGTAAGCCAGGATGGTCACCTGTTGGGATTAAAAGCATGAGGTATCGAAAGCTACACGTATGCCCTTTTCTTTTATTTATGCCCTTTAGATATCTAAGGCCTAGGTCGAGGGTAGAGGAGGAGAAAGGATTCAGGAAAGTGATGGTGAGGATCTATATTAAAGGTGCCACCCCCTCATTTGCGTAGTGTGACTGAGGAAAAACCTTAAAAAAACGTAAATTAGGATGAATGTTCGTGCGCTGAGGTCAAACTCAGGGCCTATGGAATAGTACTGGAGTGCTCTTTTCTTTTTATTCATGATATTTAAATTTTACTGTGAAGGTTTGAATTTGATTTCTTTTATTTATGACCTTTAGGTATCTAAGGCTCAGGCCAGGATTGAGGTTGAAAAGAATTGAGTAAGGTCATGGCGAAGGTGTATAATGAAAGTGTTAAGAGAAGGAAATTCTAATGAAAGCTAAATATTTTTTATTTAAAAGCATTCATAGTATATTTTTTAAGATATCTATGAAATAGTTGGTGGATAACATGTTTTAATATTTAAACGGTTTAGAAGAATGCTTTTACCGGACTTTAGAATGGAGGTCTTACCTCTTAAATGTTTGAGAACCATATCGAATGGTTAACCAGTGTTAGTAACACATGAGTTAGGTACTTTACTTCTGATTTGGTTGGATAATTAAGTTTTATTTTATGTGCTTTGAGCATTTATGTCTTATATGAAAGCAGGCGACGTATTCAAAAGAAGCGTTTCAGAGGACTTCATAAACGAAGGGATTATTTTCAATCACGCTTGCGTTCGTTGCGATTTGACTGAGTAGTAATTTGAAACATTTTACTTACGATTTGCGTGAGTAGTCAAGAGAAACTTCACACAGAGGTGAATTTCAGGTTTCTATCAAGTTTAGACTTTTCACCTATTCTGTGAAACTTTTGTAATATTTCTCAGTATCACTTGTTTTATTAATACCTATGTATGACGCAGAATGAAAATTCATTTTAGTGACTTTAGCATGATCAATTAAACTTTTCTTAAAATAATAGTAATGATGATTAAATAACTTTCTTATTTTTTTAGGTTTTGAAAAGAAAGTGAAGACTACACTGTGTTCTGTTCCTTCTTCTTCTTATAACTGAGGGAAACTTGAATTACAGGTAATTTGATTTCTTTTATCAAAATTAAATGTGAAGAGTAAATGTTAAGCTAATCATACTCTATCAGTGTATCCAGATTATATTACTGGGATATCCCCTTTTTCATAAGGATATTGTGCAAAGAATGTTTTTAGTATTATATAAACTGTGTGTGTATGTATGTGTGTAAACATTAACTTCTGAGGAACCTGCTTAAACACCAAGTTGTGGAGAATATATATGTGTGTAAGCATAGACTTATGAGGAACCTGTTTAAACACAGAATTATGGAGAACAAGTGTGTGTGAACATAGACTTATGAGGAACCTGTTTAAACACAGAATTATGGGGAACAAGAGTGTGTAAACATAGGCTTGTGAGGAAATTGTTTAATAGCTGAGTTGAGTGTAATCTAAATAAACATCTGCGCATGCGTGAAGAAAGATCAAATAATAAGACCATGTTATAGAAGTATATTGATATTATATATTAACTCACTTTTTGCACGTATGTAGATAATAATATAGATTTTATAAAGAATATTTTAAAGAATTAATTTGTGAAGGAGAAAAATATGTGAGTACTTTGGTGAAGAAAAAGTTAAATATTATCTACTTGATTTTTTTGCTATGACTTTGTTTTTATGAACAAGGAGTTAATTTCTGTATATTGTTTATAGGAATCATCCTTTTGCATTCAACGTTCTATATAAGGAATTGAAGTATTTGAGAAGCAAGAATGGATTGCACCACCGGAGTCACCAGTGCTGATCACCTTATCCTGGCTGAGAAGGCTACAGGATTCGTCGGCTGTGACTCGATGTATGAGACCTTAGTGGAATTGTGTCGTTTAGCCATGCAGGGAATATTACCCCGAGATTGTGGTAATGTTTTTAACTTTTTGTTTCATCTTCGACTTCTATCCCACTCTAATTTGAATAAGATATTTGGTGCATGTCTTCATGCAAATGAATGGATTCAACTAGGTAATGCTGGCTTTTTTGACTCCCCCTCTAATGCTAGGCTGGCTTTCCAAAATTATATGTTGTTGACTGATCCCATTGACGCGAATAATGGGAGAATGCTTCACAAACATCTCGCTTTTCTCTTCGGTTTGATTCCGGTTGTGAGAGATGAAATTCAGCAAGTATATGTTTCTATGAATTCAGATGATTCATTGAATATTGTTCCTCACAGTCGGGGCTATTCTCTCCTTTGTAGAATCTTTTCTTGTTACTACTGTAAGTTCTATGCCTGGTTTAACAAATTCTTGTTCCTCTACTACTATTTCTGCTCCTGTAAATGTTGTTACGTGTGTACTAACGCAGGCAACTACATTCGTAACTACGACAAGGCCTATCTGTAGTCCTATACCTTCTACTTCATTTACTCCTCCTCAAGCTATTGCTTCTACCTCAACGATTGTTGATAATTTTTCTTGTGATACGGACTGTATTATTTCTCCAAAGGGTAGTAAGATATATGATCAAGCCTATGATTATTGCGAGGCGTGGGGTACACCATTGAGTCCTAAGACGGAAGAAAAAAAATGACTAGAATTAAGGAAGTTGAAAAAGATGTTTTAATTAATCGTGAAAATGTGAATTCAGAGATACTCCAAGAGGGAACAGGGCGAGATTACTTTGAAATTATATTACTTTGAAATTATATTACTTTGAACGCGTGCGCGGATTTGGTAAATTTCCAGTAAAAGGTAGGGAATTCTCCATATTCTCCATCCATGCGAAAGCCGAATCCTCTAGGTTAACCCCGGCTGGTTATGTTGAGAAACTTTTTAAATTTGCACTAGATAATTTATTATCTAATGCAGATCCTCAATCCTGGGTCGAATTTAGTATTGAAAGTAGCAATGACGTCAACGGGAAAGACGTCTTCATTCCATGGCGTAGACGAATCCATTTAACCGATCATATTTTGAGTTCGATTGAGAATGTTCTCAACTCGAATGAATCTTTCCTGTTAGCCGATAATGTAATCATTAAGGCTAACATATCCGACCCTATTCGCGGACAAGGCGAAAGAAAAAAGTGGAATAATGATAAGTATTTGCCTCTGGAGGAGTACTTAGAAGCACACATTATTCCAGTGCCTAAATTGGGAGCGAACTCCTACGATTGTTTACCAAGAGCTTTAATTATGGCTGAGAAGAAAGCGCTTTCTGAGTATAAGAAGGGAGAATATATGAAAAAGCATCCAAAGAATTGGGAAAAGGAAGGTAAAGCTCTATGTAAACGAGCAAATATTAATATTTCAAGTTTAGGTGGGAGTATTGACGATATTGAACAATTTCCAGATTATTATGGTAATCAATTCCAGATTGTAGTATATGCATTAAAACCAGCTAATCGAGACCCTGAGGTGATTTATAGTGGCAAACCAGAAATAAATTATTTTTGTTTTAGCATGAACAGCATTTCAACGTTATTGAGACTATAACAGCCTTTTTAAGAAGTGTAGGTTATTGTAAAGATTGTTTGAAAGCATATGAACGTCGTAGTAAACATAAGTGTGAATACCTTTGCGAACATTGCGAGGAGTACCATGATTTTGAAACTTCTGATGAGGAAAGAGCTATTACTTGTAATACTTGCTTAAGAACTTTCCCCTCGGAATCATGCTATAATAACCATAGCACGAAGGCGAGGGGAAACCCTGTATGTTGCTATGTAAAATTATGTCAGCAGTGTGGTGTAAAGGTTGATACCCGAAAAAGAAAGAGTAATAACCCTCATGTATGTGGAGATCGATTCTGCACTATCTGCAAGTTGTACGTTAATGATGATCATTTCTGTTTCGTACAAAAGACGAAACTGAAATTAGAAACTGATTTTTGCTATATCGTGTATGATATTGAGCCCATGTTACTCAATGCGAACGAAAAAGGAGAACGTGAACACCGGCCAAACCTAATATGTGCCTCACACCGCTGTTTTAAATGTAAGAACCATATGGAGAAGAATTACAAATGTTTTCAATGTGATAATTCACAAGGTGAAAGAGACTTTGTGTTTTACAATATTGAAATTTTTGTAAAACATGTTCTCCAGCAAGGTTCCAAATTTAATTCAGTAGTCTGTTGAGCACATAACCCCTCGAAATTTGATTCCGTGTTTGTTACAGGTGCACTCATTGAAAAAGAAAATATCACTCCTGAAATACTTAGCAAAGGTGCGAAAATTATTCAGATAAGTGTTCGTAATATTACTTTTAAAGATAAGTATTAATTCATGTCCGTAAAATTATTTAAATTACCGGCTACTATGGGATTAACTGAACGTTTAAAGAAGGGAGATTTCCCAATTTTGTTGAATAATGAGGATAATGAAGATTATGATGGAACATGGCCAGAAATTAAACTTTTTGATGATGAAGGGAAATCAGAAAGTGAACGCGAAGCTTTAGAGGTTTGGCATAGCGAATGTGTGCAAAAAGACCTTACCTTTAACTTACAACGAGAAATGCTAGAATTCTGCAGGAACGATGTTCGAATATTGTGCAAGGGGGTCATTAAGTTCTCAGATTTAATTGAACAAAAGACTGAAGTGATCCAGTGTTTTCTTCAAGTAAGTACAATTGCTGCGTGTGCTATGGAATGCTTTCGCTCTTTATACTTAGAAAAGTATTCCTATAATTCCCCCGTTCGAGTATTGACAACGTAACCCTCAGAGTAAAAAAAGCATTAAAATGGTTAAAGTACATGGAATTCATGGGAAATGATTTTATTTATACGGCTGAAAACGGAGATGAAGTTCAATTTGGACGATGCAAAGTGGACGGGTACGATCGTACTGCCTATGAATTTTATGGATATTTTTGACATGTTCATTCATGCATTAAGCAAGATCGCCACGTGCCTCTCAATGACGAATGGCGAGACATTAAGTGACCGACATATTGTGACAATGAGGAGAAGAAAATATTTAGAAACTTGTGGTCTAAAGTTTGTAGAAATCTATGAATTTGATTGGGATCGACAAGTCAAGGAAAATCCACATATTCGGCAATTCATTAAAGATCATTGTAAAAATATTGAAGGTGGATTAGTGCCTAAAGAGTCTTTCAAGGGAGGTAGGACGGAAGTTTTCAGATCACTATATGAGTGTCCTGAAGACGAATTTATTCGTTATGTCGATATATGCAGTTTATATCCATATGTCATGAAAAAGAAATCTCTCCCTATTTGTAAGCCTACCATTTATCGAGGGAAAGCATGTCCTAATCCCAAACAAATTCACGGAGTTATTTTCTGCAAGGTTCTTTCTCCTCAAGATCTTGCTATTCCTTTGCTTCGGTATAATGCGAATGGACGCCTTGTATTCGGCCTCTGTTGTACTTGTATGGAGGAAATGAATAGTAATGATTGTAAGCATACTGTTGACCAATGCTGTTTCACCGGCACATTTTGCACTGCTGAATTGAATGAGAGAATGAAGAAAGGGTATACCGTTCTTGATACTTATTAAATTTAAGACTTCAAGATGAAAGAAGGTTTATTTGAAGATTATGTTAATAACTTCTTGCAGATGAAACAGGAAGCTTCTGGTTTTCCATCTCAGTGTACTAGTGAGGAAGAAAGGGAGAAGTATATTGAGGAGTATGCTGAGCATCAAGGTATACAACTCAATCCTGATAACATCAGTAAAAACCCTGGCTTGCCATATATCGCTAAACTCTTTTTAAATTCTCTGTTACGGAAGTGGGGACAGAGAACTGACTTAGCACAAACCAGGGTAGTTAATGATGCTAAGTCATTCTTGGATATTCTCCGAACACCTCACTTTGATGTACATAATATACTTCTGATCGGAGAAGATGCCTTGTTAGTAACATGCAGGGATTTAGAAAATGTAAATACACCTAATCCCTTTTCTACTGTTATCTTGTCAGCCTTTATTTCATCATGGGCTAGATTGAAATTATATGATTTATTGGAAAAATTGGGAATAGAAAATGCTATCTACTCTGATACAGATTCTATCTTCCACAGACAAAAGAGAAATCAACTTCCACTGCTTCCTACTGGGAACTACTTAGGAGATTTAACTAATGAATTCAAAGAGGGGTGGGAGATCCCTATTTCCATAGGGTTAGGGCCTAAAAAATTATTCGCATAAGGAGAGGGAAATTAAGACTGGGAATATTAAACCCACTTTCAAAATTCGAGGAATGACTTTAAATAGTCGAGCGAGTAAAATTGTTGATTTTGATCGTTTTCTAAATTTAGTTAAACATGATTATGAAAAGAAAATCATTAGTAATCCTAATGGAATCAATAGGAAGTCAGGATTCCAAATTATATCTAGACCGGAAATAAAACACATCAGAATGTTCCAAGTAAACGAAAATCTCATAATGAATTCGAAACAATTCCTTTTGGATATAAAAGACGAGGATGTAACGACTGCTAGTTCATTTCTCTTTTGTCGCTAGCTCACCATGCTTCCCTTCCTTCATCCTGCCACTATCCTCCTTTCAGGTGCCAGCAGAGCTGGGAAAAGTTATTTTGTAAATAGATTATTAATCCATCGTAAATTAATATTCTCTAGTCACTTTAACGAAATAGTTTGGTGCTATGGTGCTGTGATACCTAAATTATCAAGTCAGATAAGTAATATACGATTACATTTCGGAATTCCTGATATGAATAATTTGAAATTCAGGAAAATTCATTATTAATTCTGGATGATCTTATGACCGAAACTAATGCTGATGTTTCGAAAATTTTCACGAAATTTGCACATCATAAGAATCTAAGTGTTATTTTTATAGTTCAAAATTTATTTCCTAAAGGAAAATATGCACGTGATATGTCATTAAACGCCCACTTTATCATTGCGTTCAAAAATTATAGAGATAAGTTACAAATACAATATTTAGCAAGACAAGTTATGCCACAATATAGTAAAGATGTAATTCAAGTGTTTGAAAATGCTACTGCTGAACTTCATTCGTATTTACTTTTTGATTTAACTCAGTCTACACGATGCTCTACGTCTACGTAAAAATATATTTTCAGATGAAACTATGCAATCTATGCACATATAAAAGACATGAATAAACCAATTCAGATCAGTTGGCATCAAGATGTTAAGCATAAAACATCATCTGAATGAGCTACGTGCAATTTGTAAATGTAAGAATAAGAAGCGTAAAGCATTAGTTCAGAATGCACCTGGTGGTGTTATTCGAACTATTGCCCAAGTAAATAAAAGGATTTTAAATGGTAACTTTAAACTCTCTCTTCGTCAGAAGTAAAGGTTGCGCCGACATAAGAAGACATTATGTGCACACTCTCTGAAGCGAAGAAACGTAAATTATTAATGCAAAAAGCTGGTGCTTTTCTACCTTTATTATTAGCTCCAATCTTAAGTGCAGTGACTGGAAGTTTATTTAATCGTTAAGATGTCTTCAAATGTTAATTTCAAGATGTTAAGATGTTAATGTTAAGATGTTAATTTCAAAAAATGGTACTCATTCCAGAAAATAGAGGTGCGCAAATGTATTCCACTATAAAGTTTGTAAAGTCGCATCAAACACGTTTGGATAATGAAATGGATGAAGTTTTAAAATGAAGTGATCTTTCTACAGATGAAAAATGGAAAAAGTATCAACAAACATTACATCGTTATTTAGAATATACTCCTCAGTCTCAAAAACCAATTGTTTTACCCGTTTACAATTCTGAATCTTCAAATATGTTACCCATGATTCAGTATATTATTAGTTCAGTAAAAAAATGATTTGCTAAAAGGACTTAAGTATTAATAAATCTCCTGCAGGCTTCCAATCGTATCAGTTGGGATGAAACTGGCGCAGTATCCATAGATAACAAAGTAGTTCCAGGTTCAAATATTATTGATCTTATCAATGATGTGGCAAGAACTAGAAAGACTCCTAGAAATCCAGTTGGCATTCAAGATTTTAAAGAATTATTACAAAATATTAATATTCCCTTAGAATTAGTTAATTTTCAATATGGCGCAGGTTCTATTAAAATAGTAAAACATAAGAATACTGTTCATCAAGTAGCAAACAGAAAGAAGAATTTTCGTAAAGTAATAGTAAAGAAAAAGAAGAATAGGGTTAGTCAAGAAATAAAGAAATGCCTTTTCTTCATTATTTAAAAATTATAAAGAATATAAGTTTTAAATATGTCACTACATAAAATTTATTATTCGTATGAAGATTCAAATTCTTTAGGTAGTATCTCTAAGTTAAAGAAGAAAATTGGTCTTACTCAGAAAAAATTAAGAAAATGGTTAGCTTCACAAGATACATACACTTTACATGCTCCTGCACGTAAATATTTCCCCGTAAAAATATTATAATAATATTATGCACCTAATGAATTACTACAAATGGATTTAGCAGATATGCAAAACGTATCAAAATTTAATGATGGATATAAATATATTTTATGTAGCATAGATGCTTTTAGTCGATATGCTGTTTGTATTCCTGGTAAAAATAAAACTGGTCGTATCATGGCAAAAGCAATAGAATCAATATTCAGTAATAGAAAGTTACCTTTACTTCATTGTCAAACTGATTTAGGAACAGAACTTTATAATCAACATGTGAAACGTGTTTTTGAAAAATATCAAGTAAATCATTATAGTGTACATTCAATCAAAGATGCTTTTGTTTGAAGGAAAAAATATATAAATACTTTACTGCTAAAAATACTTATCGTTATATTGATATTTTCAGAATCTTGTAAAAAGATTATCATGCGAAACGTTCTTCCATTCAATATGCACCTGTACAAGTAAATGATTCTAATGTTAATGAAATTTGGGAAAGATTATATGGGCAAGAAAAGAAAGTTAAGCAGAAATGTAAATTTCAAGCGGGAGATTACTTTCGAGTCAGTAAATATAAACATAAATTGGAAAAAGGATATTTACCGAAATGGTCTCGTGAAATATTTATTGTGGATCAGTGTATTCAAAATAATCCATTGACTTATAAAGTTCTTAAGTTAAATTTCTTGACTTATATTGGAATGGGGAACTTATAACAGGTTCATCTTGTCAACAGGAATTGCAAAGAGTATTTGTAGGAAAACCGAAAAGTTATTTAATTGAAAAAGTATTAAAACGTAAAAAAGGATGGATTTATGTCAAATGGTTAGGTTATCCTTCTTCTATGAATAGCTGGGTTCAACAAAAATAGTTCAGTCGTTATCATGTTGTCTCAAGAACAAGCTGATGAGTTTTATGTTACCTTACCATCAAATGTTTGCAATAATATTTTTGAAAATAAAACATGTTCGTATACTACGAAACTGTCAGCCAATTAATTTAACGGGAAATTGGGTGGTAGGTTTAAGTGGCCTTTCTTTCCGTGGAGTTTTTATAATATTCAAAAAGAAGAACTTATTATTCAAATGGGAGATAAAATATAGTAGAATATAACTATAACATTTCCAGCCGGATATTATGAATCAGTTCATTCGGTATTAGATATTATTCGTATGACTTTACCTAAACAAATGAGAAAAAAAATATAAGGAGATAGAAAATGTACATACATTTGACGATAGTAGTATTCTTAATAAAAAGTTTCATAATGTAGAAATGATTAATGTTGAACGCATGATCAACGATGATCCTTTCGTAATAGAACAAAATCCTATCGTTATTCAATATGAGGCAAGTAGAGATAAAGTTTATATTTTTCATAAACGAAGTCGTAAACGTGAATATCTTTTCGCGGTGAGTCCGGGTTTACAAAATATTTTAGGATTTAGTAATAATTCTAAATTGAATACAGTTATAGTTCACTTTTATCCCATGAATCCGAAAAAGAAGCCAAAGTTTCTAAATGTTCCAGCACCTTTTCACACAAACCTTGATTATCTTATTCCTTCAGAAATAAATGTTTGTATTGATATTGTAAAAGATCAACCTATTTATGGCAAGCTAATTCCGAGAATTGGAATACAAGATTATCATTACGGAAAAATAACATCTTTTATTTTTGATTGTCCACAATATGTTAAAGTTGAAAATAAATATTTTGATACTCTTCAAGTAGACTTAAGAGATGTGCAGGGAAAAAGTTGCCATTTCAATTTGGAACTTCAAGCTTGACACTACATTTTAAAAGAATTTGATTTCTAAAAGTAGTGAAGATAGTTTTTACATTACACTTACTCTTAATGGAAGTATTCAGTTCTAATAATAATCTATCACATTTTTTTCATTATTCTTAATAATCGAATAAATTTTAAATGATTCGTGGTGGATGGTAGGATTAAGTGAAATTCATATTCCCTTAACGTGTGATAATGTTATTTCTGTTCAAAATATAATATGGTATGATAATGTAAAATAAAATAGCACAAGGATATTATTCCACCGTTCAACACTTGCTAGATGAATTCATTAAAATAAATTCAAGTATAAAATTTGAATATTCAAACATTGTCACTGTACACGTTGATGACAGTATAAAATCTTTACGTTTATCACCGATATTAGCATTCCAATTAGCTTTTGAACCTAATATTAGTATTTTAAAAGATAGTCGTATTCCTAAACAACCATTTTTAGACATTGGATATCCCCATCAAGTGTTTGTTTATACAGATATTATTCAACCTCAGTTTGTAGGTAATACAAAGCACATCTTCTACGAATTGTAGGTATGACCGATAATCATCATGGAAAAGTACAAACCATAACTTTTCAGAATGGGCATTATTTTCCACTTGGAAAACTTTCATTTGACACTGTAGAAATACTACTAAAAGACTATGCAGGTAGAAATTTACCATTCGCATCCGGGACATTGACCGTAACACTTCACTTTAGGCGCTCATCAAAATGAAATCCTATACAGCAATGCATAGAGGTATACCTTACTTTGCAGGGCCTGTTTATCAGCGAGGACATGGGATTGGGAGTTTATTTTGCGGACTGTTTCGATTTGCTATGCCATTCCTTAAACAAGGAGCAAAAGCAGTAGGTCGACAAGCTTTACAAAAGGGAATACAAGTTGCGGGGGATATGCTGGAAAACCGGCCTATTAAGGAATCTTTAAAAGCACAAGTTCGCGAAGCAGGATAATCTTTAAGAACGAAAGCTGAAAATAAAGTTAATCAGTTGCTTAGTGGTAGTGGTAGAAGAAGGGCACGAAAGCGTAAGGCTTCCATACGTATTGGACCACCAAACTTAAAAAGACGACGTGCTTCTACTAAAAGAAAGAGTAGAGATATTTTCACTTAAAAAATGTCGTTTCTTACACCTAAAAGTAATGAATGTTGCACGAATGAATTCGATTTAGTTTCTGTTCCTATTACACAAACTGCTATTGAATCATCTCGAATGGTAGAGTATCGTCCAATTTCATCGCTTTCTTCTGATGGACCTATAGAATTTCTTGTGCCTGGAGATACTGCTGAATATATTTTTCCTGCACATATTTACCTTCATGTCAAGTGTAAAGTATTTAGGGGAAATGGAGATGATTTACAAGTAGCAGCGGAAGGACCCAGCCGTTGTAGCAGATAATGTAGCGTCGGTAAATAACTTTTTACATTCACTTTTTACCCAAATTGATGTTTCTTTAAATGATAAAATTATTTCTTCTTCAAATGCTACGTACCCATTTCGAGCATACTATCAAACTTTACTTAATTATTCTGAAGATGCAAGCAAAACTCAATTAACCACTGGATTATGGTATAAGGATACTGCAGGGCATTTTAATAGTCTCAATTAAAATAATGCTGGTTATTATAAACGAAGATCTCTTGTTGCTGGTAGCGCTTGCATTGATATGTATGGACGACTTCATACAGATATTTCTGGATCTAATCGAGTTTCCTCCAAATAAAGTCAATCTTCGTATAAAATTAAGTCCTAGTAAAGATGAATTCTGCTTAATGGCAGCTGAAAATTCTACATTTAAAGTTACAATGGAAGAGGTTGTTCTTGATGTGCGTCGAATATTTCTGCTGATTTAGCTTTACAATTAAACAGTTTTATGACTCATGATACTGCAAATTTACCACTGAGTAGAGTTGAAACAAGAGTACATACGATTCCAGCAAATGTTGATTCCTATAATCTTGATAATATATTTCTTGAAAATGTACCAAAGGGTCTCATTATATGTGTTACTGCAAATACTGCATTCAATGGAAAATACCATGAAAATCACTTCCACTTTAAACTTTTAATATTAATAAGTTGCAAGTACAAGTTGGTTCACAATTTTATCCTCCCACCGCTCTTACTCCGGATTATGCTAATCAACTATACGTTCAAAGTTATCACACCCTGTTCTCTGGAACTGATATATTTAATGAAAATGTAAGTCATACAGTCATATATTCCGATTACCCTCATGGATATACTCTTTATGTTTTTATTCTTTCTCCTACAAATACTTTGGATGATTCTACATGGGATGTTATTAAGGATTCTCCTGTTAATCTCCGAATTGGGTTCAGTCAAAATCTTGCACAATTTATTTCATGTATCATTTACGCTCAATTTGATTCTCTTATACAGATCGATAAGGATCGAAATGTATATATGGATGATACCATGTAAAATTTAGTTTAGTTTACAATCAAGAATGAGAAATGTCGTACACTTTTCAGCCTTCGATGATAATGAAGAAAATAATTTCATAGTCAAATTAGCCATAGTTCATGTAGATAGCAATAGTTTTCAAAGTTGGATATTCAAACCTCCTTTTCCAATATCAAAAATTAATCCTAGTTTAAGATATACAAATAATTATTTAAGCCAGCATGTTTTTGGTCTAGAGTGGATAGAAGGCGAAGTTGAATACAGTGAAGTTAAAAACATAGTTACCAAGTATACCTTCCACAGTCATTGTGTATTCACTCATGGCAAAGCACGGCAAATATATCTAGAGTCTCTTCTACAAAGAACAGTAATTAATTTGGAAGATATACACTGTCCGAAATACAGTGCTTTATCATTTCCATCACAAAATTGTGTTCACCATCTTAATCAGTTTACAAGTTTTCGTTGTGCTTTAAATTAAGCGTCAGTGTACGCATACTATATAACTTATTATCATTTACGTTCTTTTATTCTACCTGAAAACAGAACAGTGTATGAACCAACACAAATAAGTGAAAGTGATTTAAATGTGGACTGATCAGATCTTAAAAATTGTGCTTCAGGACTGTACTAGTGCAACTACCTTTACTGGAATTTATTCAGTGGACACTTTACCAAAACAAGTTGAATATCCGGTGGCACTTATAGTAAATTTGAGTGCCTCAAGTTCCCCGGGAACTCACTGGACTGCCATATATATTAATAAACATGGACGGGGCCGATATTTTGATAGCTTCGCAAATGATCCTACTAAACCAATTGAAATTTTTTTAAACCGAAATTGCAAATTATATCAGTAAATAAAACTAAAATTCAACACGAAGAATCTATTCTTTGTGGATTATTCGGTATTGTATTTTTTTTATTTCACTGTACAAGAAAAAAATGTGTTCTCTACTTTTTACCCTACGAATCTTAAGAAAAATGATACAATTGTAAAATCACTTGTAAAAAATTATCAATAGAAACGAAAAATGTAAATAAAAATTTTATTATAGTAAAAACAAATGTTTTGTTTATATGATTATTATTATTAAGGTTATATCAAATAAAATATAGAAAATAAAGCATAAGTATAATATTTATTAAGAACATGTACTAAACTTATCTATAAAACAAGTTACACATATTTCTTACATTTGCATCGTTGATAAAGCATTTACAAGATTCTGTGGTTTCTCAGGTTTCATCCAATGTTGTAATTGTAAGCAGTTCCTTAATGCACAAGCATTCACCTCCACAGGGTCATGATAAGTACACTTAGAGATACCAGTGTTCAAATTTAATGTTTTCAGAGCAGGACATTCCTTTTCACTTACATGATTCACACTTTCCAAGTGAAATAGTTTTTTAATCCACTGTACCTTTTCAAGACTTTTACAAAAAATGTAGCTTTACTTGAACACAATTGAAAAATTATTCTACGAAGATGTGAAACGCTGTATCCATTTGCTGTGTCCCAATGTTAACCGTGAAAGTGCTGTGTTAACCATTGCACTTGTTTTTGATATCCTAGTCCTATTTCCGTAATGTCACATGGAAGTTTTACTAAACAGTGGAATAAAAGACTAGCATCACACGCTACGATACAAAATTCTCTCATAATAAACTCATGTGCAGAGATTTTAAATCCATGCACATCAATAATGTACTGTTCTGAAGACACACTTACAGACTTTTCTACTGAAAATTCTTCATGTATTACATCTGGTATGAGTTGAGCAATGAATTCACTATTATGAACTAATTCTCTACAAGATTTGAAAAAAGTATTCATGGAAATACTTCCATGACCCTGTCGTTTGAAAATTTCGTAGTACTCCACAAATGTTTCATGATGATTCACTTGATTCAGCAAATGTTTTGAAAGTACTTTGCCTGTATCCCATACATATATACGGTTACTATGAAGAACCTTCAACTTACACCCACCACAAGTAATTGGATTGTCCATTAAATAAGTACGAAAAGTTTGTAACACACACGAGTCTCCAATAAAAGTACCACCACCACAAAACACACAAAAATCTGACATTTTCAGTTCAGAGTTTTAAATTCTCACTTGAGCTGTCGATTTTTATCCTTTTCAGAAAACATATCAATTACACTTGACATGTACACTTTTATCACTCGCCATAAACCATATTTCATATTTCCCATTAATACATCATCCTCTTCCGCTTTCTGATGATCTTCTGTATATAAACGATAAAGTTCACTTAATGTTCCAAATTTGAAAACATTAAGCCACACAGCTTTTCTACAATATTCTTCAGTCTTCTCCTCTTTGAACTTCACCATTCACATATCCTAGACATGCATGACCAGTTTGATTACCTTCTCCTTCATAACAAGCTTCAGATATCAATGCATTTGCATGATTCCACTTCTTTAATGTCTGCTTAATACATTTTTCGTCCACTCATTGCTTTTTACACAAACACTTAATAGTAACAGTTTTCACTTTTTTACTTACTGTTCCTGCTGTTCCTAACACTGTAGTGGGAACTGTTCTTACTATAACTCGTGCAGATTTTACCAGTCTTGAAGATCCTCCTTCTTCTTCTGCTGCTACTGCTGATCCTGCTGTACCTAAGGATGTCTGCTTTATGCTCGTATTTCCAGAGAAGAGACGTTTCCTTGAAGGATACACCACTCCATCTAGCACATGCTTTTTCGATGACTGCTACTTCTTCGGAACTATAGATGAATAAACCTCCCTAATTTCGTCGTCATCCTTCTCCTCTTTTACTAGAGAAGATGATGATAATAACGAAGTAGATAGTCTGTCAGTCTTCACTTTTGACCCTAAATAACTATATATTGTACGGTCTACTGTATCCTCTTCTTCTGTATTACCATTACCAAGTAATGTCAGCGTCTCCACAACCTCGTCATCTTCCACTGTTAAGTCCACTACTTCTCCTACATCTTGTTCATACTGCTGGTGCTGCTGCTATGCCATGACTGAAGCTCAACTCACTTTATAATGATATATACAACAGTACTGCCCTCTATATATGCTAAACTTTATCAAGATGATATCATAAGGTTATCAGATAGCAATATGAGTAAGGAGAACATAAACAAGATATCAATAGCGTCGCTGTCAATGACCATATGACGTCAATCCTCAAGTCCTGACTTGCACCGTCTAATGTGACAACCATGCATGACTCATATATTCAACCATGTGACAACACTGTGATAATGTCATCCAAACATGTAACACTATAGTACAACACAGTAATCAGAAGACAATCTCGTATGAGTCATCAAACACCTACGAAAATCCATTGTATTCCTTCGCTAAGGTTACGTAACAGTCTGTCTGTCATTAACAAACATATCCGTATACATTCTTAGAATTCAGGCACGCCATGATTAGGTTTTGTAATTAATGATGTCCAAATTTGATTTAATTTAAGTTTGTAACTCGCCTTCGTTGAAGTTTTGATCATGCACTTTTATTTCAATGGATTCTTTTACATTTCTTTCTAAATACTCCCTGCTTTTGTGTAACACCTCCGTATCGTTGAAATAAATGGGTTCTCCACATACATACTTATGTTCTGCTACAGTTGATTTCTTGAAATTACCTTTATTATAATGTAGCTGGTACTCTTTAATTTTAGTTTCAATAGTTATTTCCGTCCCGACCAATATATGATTTCACACAATTACAATTTATTTTGCACACGCCCAGATTTATATAGGAGTTCATTTTTGACAGTTCGCAGTTTGCTTTTGTCTTTTATCGGTGGTTCACATATAGTTCTTATGCTTTTTAGGTACTCTCCCTTTTCGGTTACTAATAGTCCTTTCATACGGTAAGACTCCTTACATTTCGTTGTTCGTTGTTCTTCGCTTTGTCTTTATGAATTTTTCCTGTTCTGTGCAATCGTTTTATTGTTTTCTTAATCTGCTTTATATTGTATGCATATCCAAATAAGGCTTTTGTAACATGCGAGATTTCTTCTTTCAATTGTTCCAGAGATCTTGTAAGCTCGATGAATCAGGCTGAAATTTAAAGTTTATTTCTGTGTAGTGTTGGGATGGATTTTGCTCTTAAGTTGAGATCTGTGTGCGTTGGCTTTCTATAAGCCTTATGTCCAAGTCTCCCAGCGTGGATTTGTAAATTAGATTGTCTAAAGATGATAGTTCACCATCTTTATTAGTCTCTCTTGAAAAATGTAGGATTCAGATGTTTTTTATTGAGATGATGTAAAACTTTTCCGCATTGTGTTTCCATATGGCGGACGTATCTGTATCAACACTTTTGTTCAACATATCCCATAAAAAATTCTGTTACAAACGATCAGGGTAAACCACTTCCTTCGTCTGTCCATAAAAATCACCATCATAGGTTGCTGTGAGTATGCTCAGATAGGTGTTGGAATATGTTGTAAACTGTCTCCTGATCTGACAATAACATATATGTTTTAGGGCAATATAGTAAAATTTGATTTTACAATAAGAATACCTGAGGACGGGACCTACAGTTTTGTTGAATTGGGCTTCGTACCACTGAACTTAACCGAGCCATGATGGGCCAAAATAGGGAAGAGAGACAACGTACAATGAACACAACAATACGAAGTTTGCCCAAGTTTTTGAAAACAATGCTCCATTTTTCACCCACCCCTCGTGGTCAAGTTACGGATGTTCACTTGGGGGGAGGCATGGATTTGAGTTCTGCTCTTATAGTCTAAATTAAGAATGCAATCAATAGTCAGCAAAAGCTCAAATCATATAATATTGTGGGGTACATCTCAGAAATGTTCTTACACTAATGCAATTACACTACCGATGTCAAATGTATATCACAATATCAGTCGATTTAGCATTCGGAACGTCCTGGAAGACAGTTAAACTCCAGTGGAACAATCTTGACTAAGGTTTTCATCCGTATCACCAGACGAATGCCTGATAATATCTAAAATAATAAGGGTGGTCGCTTCTTTATTCCCTTGTCTGTGCCTTTCCTGTTCGTAAACGGTAGCTGTCAATTAACAGACGTTAGGCTCCATCTAAAAATTACAATACCACGAATGCATTTAAGACCACACATTGTTACACTTGCTATTATGTCAAAAATCTGCTACAATGAAACACACATTTTCCTCTTTAGATTTTGCATAGTGATGTAAAAAAAAAAAGTTTATTTTTAGGGGAAAATTTCAGGAAAAAATGGGTGCTTATATTTTTTCCTGTAAATATAGTTTCTCTCTCTCTTCATGGTTAATATTATACTTATTTGCAACATCAATAAAATATATAAACAAGCCACTTCGTTACTGTCCAGTTTAATCAATAATAGTAATTTGGAACAGAAACTTAAGTTCCAAACTTAAGATGTACTTATTTCCAATTCTTATTCATAAAACACAGCGTTGCTTTCTCCTTGGCGTTTAAGTCAAATACTTTAAGCTAAAAATATCTTTAGAAATTTTCCTAAAGCCCCTCGTACACGATTCAATAAACATAGAATCAATTTCTTGAACAAGCAGTTGGATGAGTGCGTACACGATCCGACTGGAATAATCAAAGGGTTGTATCCAAGTAGTGTTGAAAGTGCTTGGATGGTGCTCGTACACGATTCGATAAGTTAAGCTAAAGTGTGAAGGAGCCAAAAGCACATGAGTCGATTAGCTCTTTCTGCGTTGAAAGCGAGAACATGGAGTGAATGTTAAACATGATATGCGTCGCTTTTAATAAAATAATAACCTGATTAACGGCTGCGATTCCGTAGTTTGTGATGCCTCGAACATCGACTTTTTATTGCTTTATTCAAAACTCTTTTCAATTCTTACACATTTCTATTTATTTCCGGTTACACGCACTTCTATAAACATCTAACGACAACTAACAATCCAAGGTGAAAATATTTTATTATTATTTCGTTACATACGCACTCCAGTGGATCAAGATAGCGCCATATGGAGGCATACTAATCGTGACACTTCGCGTCGGAATAGATTTATTTGCGTTCATTACTACATGCAGATTGTAGGGATGCGGCGGAATATTAATAGCTTTGCGTCGTATTATGAATGACACATTATTTGCTACAAAAATCATGGCCACAATGTTGAATAAGCAAAGGCGGGTTAAAGAAGGTTAGATTTTTTTATTATATGCGATGCATGATTTAATGTGCTCGCTCACCAACGTGGAAGCAGCCAAGTAGTTCCAAGTACTTTTCGCTATTTCATACAAATTAATGTTCTCGCTCACAAACGTGGAAGCAGGCAAGTAGTTCCTAGTACTTTTCGCTATTTCATGCACAGTTTAATGTGCTCGCTCACCAATGTGGAAGCAGCCAAGTAGTTCCAAGTACTTTTCGCTATTTCATGCACGGTTTAATGCTCGCTCACCAACGTGGAAGCAGTCAAGTAGTTCCAAGTACTTCTCGCTATTTCATGCACGGTTTAATGTGCTCGCTCACCAACGTGGAAGCAGCCAAGTAGTTCCAAGTACTTTTCGCTATTTCATGCACGGTTTAATGCTCGCTCACCAATGTGGAAGCAGCCAAGTAGTTCCAAGTACTTTTCGCTATTTCACTCTAATTTAATGCTTCCATGACTCGAAACTTCGTTATATTTTAAGTTACAACACTTTCATATACGTTGGAAAAGATTACATTGTTTTGTGCCGTATAGTAAAGTGTACCCAGATACTTCTATGTTTAGCAGCTTTGAACTTCCTACATACAGTAAATAAAAACTCGACCTTTCCACATAAATTATGAGCAACTCAGTGGCACTTTAAATATTAATATCCTACTGTTCCTAAATACAATGCAAACTTTATTGGAATTATTGTGAACCCTCTGTATCAATTTCCATTGCAATAGTGATTGTACAAAAACTACAGAAGAAACATCAGGTACACTTTACCTCAGCAAGATGCGATGGAATTTCTTGTAGCGATACTTTATTTTTTTTTATTTTGATTTTCTGATAATATCTTTATTTCGCATCATAAAAACAAGGGCTTAAAAATTCCCCTGCTCCGTGTTCACATTTTAATTTTTAGCATTCCGGAAGCACAGTTGTCACGTGTTCAAGTCACCAGCGATGTGATTGGCAGATCACTGAATTCAATAAAAATAGAACATGTTCTAAATAGGACGAATTGGATGAGAAGACTTGAATTCAAGAGATTTCCTATGTGGAGTCTCTTACTCGTGACGTCATTTTCATCCAATTGCTTGTTCAACGCTCTTGTTCAAGCTTTATTGAATCGTGTACGAGGGGCTTAAACACTTGATTTCCCCTTCCCCCACTCCCAAGCACATTTGTAAATGGGGTTGGGTTAGGTTACTAAATTTTCAGTATCACAACATAAACACTGAGATCACTTTTTTTAGTGATAATTATGTAAAACCAGGATAATTCAGACTGTATTTTTTTAGGAAATGAACGTAAACTCAAAATTTCGAAAATTTCATTACATGTTTATACCACTACAAAAGAGATGTGTCCTAAAATAAAAGGTTTCTGTTGTCTGAATAGTTGAAATTTTAAAACTCATTATGCGCACCTTCAAAACCTAACAAATCCTTTGTAGGTTAAATCAAATAAGGAAATGCGTATGAACAGAAACAGAACTTCAATACTTCCTCTTGTCTTTAAATAAAATGGTCTCACGAGACAGTTATTCACAAATTTAAATTATACATTTTTTTTTTAATTTCAACATTTCACCAATCTTTTCTTACAATAGTTACAAGTAGCGTCATTGTTTTTCTGTTAGTAAAAGCGCCACACAGAAATTTTCCTCCTCCCCATTTTATTCCTGTTCCTTGAGCATTCAAATCAATAACAACAAAATACAACAGGGAAGGAAATTGATTTAAGTTGTATTGCTGTATTATGTAGTGTTCGATGGTCTGCTTAAGAGAGATTTTACACTCAAGTATTTTTCTTGCAACCCAGCCAGAACATTGCGCAGGACATTTTTTTGAAAAAGCAGAACATTTCTTAATAATATGCACCCTTTCGAATCAAGCAAGACAACCCTTTAAAAAACAGTACTGTCCTGCAAAAATCAGTACGCCTGGTCACCCTAGCTCTAATTAATATCTATTTATTGTGTTCTGTTCTCCTCCGGTACCTCACCACCATCCTTGATTAAGACGAAATTAACAACATTCAAGAGCAAGAAACAATGAAGAACTTAATTCCCCATGGGCTCGGAACCCGATACTTTACTCTCACCAAAACGCGAAGAGCTTTGGTTGGTTGGTTGGTTAGTTTTCGTTTTAAATACTGAAGTCGTCTGTCTGTTTGTATAAATACTGAAGCAATCCACAAGGAATATTCCTTGTGAATTATTTCAGTATTTCTGATTTTGGCTACCAAAAGACAACAGATTAAAACACATTAGCGAAAATGACAATTTGTTCAATGTGGAAAACGTGTTATTCTCAAGTTGAGTTGGTCAAACTCAAAGTGATCCTGCTGGTCAACAAACAACAGAAACACTGAAACTGATTGAGCCGATAGCTGAGAGAGGGTGGACGGTTTATGTCAAACTTTTCGGTGTTCTATAAGTATTAAAGTAATATAATCTATGGTAATTATTTTGTTTGATTTTCATTACTGGAAAATAATTGTTTATTTTATTTGTTAGTAATATTTCTGAAAGCTTGGCCCCTATTATGTTGAATTTAATGCAGTGGTGGTGGGCCTAATCTGTATTTACACTTGAGTACATTGATCTGGGATTTTTATATGAGACGCACTCTAGAAATGTTTAATTTTTATACTATGCATCAGGTGTAGATTTCTCTGTTCATAAGAGGTTTGTAATTTCACAAAATACCTGCAAAATTAGTGCTACCCTTGTACATATAAATTAGGTATTTTAGGACAGAACCGGGTAATAAGCGCTAGTAAGCAGATGTTGCAGGTGTTTTCAATAGAACAAAAAGGATAGAAGAAAAATATTTGCCTTACGTTCAAGAAATAAAAAGAAGGCAACGATATGAAGGCGATCAAAGGAGACTCGCACATATACGATGCATCTAATTACTAACAGGTGGTATTAAAATGTAAAACAAGAGGAAAACAATCTCAGATATACCTTAAAGCCGTTCGACTGTTTTAATACGACACGTATCAGATGTATGATCAAACGAAGCGGTTATGAATCATTGAGAAAGGTAGTGCTAATGTGAGAGAGAAACTCCCTATGCACTAAAACCGGAAAAGTTTAATAGTTCCATTAAGAGTAACTCGCCGTTTTTCGTATGAAGTAGTAATATTACAAATGCAGTGAAAAGCAATTACTGGATGAATATATTTTAAGGTTTCGGAGATTGGCTTAGAAATATGAGTATAAAATTTCAGGTTAGTAATGTTACATCATATTGATTGAATGGTTACTAACGGCTAAACGAGCGGGTGAGCTTCTAAGGACGGGACCTACAAATTTACGTAAAGTAGACTCCGAACCACTACGTTCAATGTAGCCGGTGGGAATTTAATTTCGTAACCACGCGCACAGAAAGGTAGCCCTGAGATCTGTTACGTCATATTCTTCAATAGAGTAACACAAACTAATTTTGTTAATGTTAGTATTTAGACGGTGGTTAATTTCCCAAGTAGCCTTAAGACTAAGAGCAGTCAGAAGAGGCGTGTTGAGTTTTAAGCTTAGGATGACGAAGTTCTTTGTATAGAGTTTCTAGAAACTGCAGGATTGCAGTTGGTCGAGTTTAATTCGAAGACTTTACTAATTGACTTGGTTTACAGGGCACACACAATAATGTGACGGTAATAGTGAAATATTAGTGTTCTGTTCAGACGTCAAATTAATATCCTACATTAAAAGTATAGGTAATACATAATGATTGACAAGTGATTTCACAATGTCCAGAGCTTTGTTACCGTGCAGAGTAACTAAGCAGTACTTGCATATGGGTCATTCCACGTCAGTTCAACGAAGGCCCTAAACCCGACCATCTCAGAATTATATACAAATTTGTATGTTGGTAGAAATTTTATTGTTGATTTCAAAACTGCAAATCGTTTCAGAATCCATGCACTGGTTCCCGAGTTACAGAAGTCTGAAATTTCGGCTCGATTTGCGTAAGAGCATTCGCGAATGGTGTTAAAGACTTCAAGGTCATTTACAAACATGTCTAGAGCTTCATTTGTAATTGAGATAGAGTGCTTATTCTTTTTATGTTTTTCTTGTAATGAAATTGGCTTTCAAATGAAATATAAACTTTGCTGCCATTTATTTACTTTGATATACAGAAACCAAAAATTCCCGAAAAAGGAAAGAAAGAAAAATGTTCACATCTGTAAGCACATTCTTCTTTATAACGTTAGACCCGATGCTCGGATTTTGATGAATTCTTTCGTGTTAGAATCTTAGCTTCACAAGCTATCAACAGAAAAAAAATTAGGATGGAGTAATATCCATCCATATTATCGCATAAAAAAAATAATTTATTTTTACTACAAATATACAGGGTGTCCGATATTAATCAAACCACTGAAATATAGGGGTGCAGAATAGGTCCGATCCGGCGAGCCAGGCTCGGGGAAAATTTAGGCTGCCGGGGTAAATTTGAGCCAACAAACAAAAAATATTTAAGGCGCCAATTATTTTCCCGGAAGCTAAATAAACCTTAGATAACTCAACAACAACGGCGATGCATAAGCGATTTTCACAATTTCTTCATCATTGGCTAAGTCAAATAATAGACTACAGCGTGTTATCAGGTTTTACAATGACAGCTGATAGCACAGCGCAGGCCAGGATACGATAGATCACAGGTGTCTGTACGATCGTATATAAAAAACGTATAACTGCGTATATATATATAAAAAAAAATAATCGAACCTGACTTTTCTAACCTAACCTAACTCGCTGAAGCTTAATTTATAAACAGTATAAGAATGGAAAACTAAAATATGCCAGATCAGTGTGACGCCATTAGTATTCCTCCGCGTGCCTCTATATCCGTCTCCGAATCAACTGGAGTACCTATTTTATGAATTAATTATTGTCGTGTGGTTGTACTATATTTTGTATTCCTCCATTTCGGGTTGTGAGTATGGAGGTGTCAGTGATAAATAGTTTTTGAAAACGAGTGGTGTAGAGCGTGTAATATTGATCGATAGGGTGGTGGACGTTTGGAGTAGATGAAGTAAACCCTAACCCTAATTCCCACTCGAAATTACCTTCTGCTACTGCAAAAGTTCCCTCTTCTTCACCACCTGTTCTGCTTTATTGTACATCAATACGAGATGGCACTACTTGCATCTTTACAATATTCACGAACTCCATATCCTTTTAACCGCATCATTTCTTCTGTAAATTTCCTTTTAGTTCACCCCTCTTTGGAACTTAAACCGTGTTCGATTTGTCGAGGTGGATGCAGGGGATTTTTTCTGGTGCGTGAGGATTACATTCCCGGTTGTTGATTCCGAATATCACCCCAACCAGGTATAAAATCTTAGTATTTCTACCCAAAAAGGTAGTGTGTTGAAACTTACCAGCAACCACTGTATCCTCTCCCCTTCGTAATTTATAACAAATCGATCACTGCATGGCATTGCCATACCATTAAACAATTTAATGGAATTTTCACTGAAATGCATAATTACATTGACAGTAATGATTGTAACACAAGGTAGATCATTCTATAGTGTGTTTGGCTTGTAATTAGGAGGTCCCGGGATCAAGCGCCGATGCCACCTGTTCTGATCTCAACGACAAGTAATATTCTGTACCTAACTATCACAAACGTTAGGGTTCCTTTCCTTGGAAGCTCGTGATTAGAATGAGTAGCTTATTTATCATACTTTTTTTGTTAAATTTATCTGTATTACGCATTGTTCACTATCATTCTTAGCCAAACCTTAAATAAATTACAGAATAAAAAACATTTACTTGATGATTATTTATTTGCCTTATGGCCAGATGGTAAAATTTAATGTAAAGATATATGTCGAAAATTTTTGGAGAAAGTTAGCACATAACACTAGGATCGGGGGAACTTTCAGGGGTCCAAACATTTTCTGCACCCCTGCTGGAATATTGCAAAGCACTGAAGAAAATACAAAAAGTGTGCAGTGGAACATGTCCTGACAAAGGGGGAGACAGTCTTCCATGCACAATGGAGTTAAGTCACATGCACAGTGTTGCCACCTCAACACAAACTTATATTTGTTTTCAAATGGGATGAAGGTTCAATACTTCCGGAGACGATAGTATGAGTAATGATAAACAAAGAAGTTCATATGAAAATGGTTCGAATTCTGCTTCGTTTTGGAGATACAGTGATTCCAACTTTAAGCCCAAAATCAACGCCTAACAATGGGAAGAAAATGAATAATTCTCAGTAAATCATAAACGACGCATTGAATGATTTTTTTTTTTGCGGAAATTTGTTTGCAACAACATGGTAGATATCAGAATTGAAAATACGACGTCACCAGGTTGTCAGTGTTGCCAACCGGATATAACGTTTAAATTTTTCAAATGGCACTACGTTGTATTATTACGTATTTGGCATCCTCTGGTGATGATAAACGACAAACATAAAGCACATATCGCAGTGTTGCAAACTGTGGATGAAATATCTTAGGAAATTACGTAGTTTGTATAAGATCTCGAAAATGTTTGTCTTGTCCACAGTTTGCAGCACTGCGATGTGTGCTTTACGTATACTGTTTACCATCACTATAGGATAATGGAATTAACGTTGCAAAGGTTTCTGTAAATAGATAGGTTCCCTTCGGCAATATGTTTACACATACATGAGGTGCCTTAAGACATTTGAAATTGGATGAAAGGAGAACTTGCTTGACAAATTCTCCATTACTAGGTAAGCACAAGCTTGAACACCCTATTTTAGGTGGTCGTTTTTGACTGAATGAATTCAGTGCACATATTTAACTTTACTCAGTCGAGTCTATAGTACACTTGTAGCTGACGAGCTTTATCAACATATTCACGGCTGTAGTTGGAAGGGTGGTTGAGTTTGATTAAACATAACCTCACAGTGGTCATCAAGTAACGCATTGGTAGAACTCGTGACTGCTCTGGTTCCGGCTTAAATATTTCACTCTCTCCCCGCTCCCGGCTTGATTTTTACTAGCGATGCTATTATCCCATTGTTAATTTGTTTTTACCAACATAACATGATCGTAATCTATTTTAAATAATGAGACCTACAGTCACGGTGTTCAATGCATACCATTACGTAAAGACGCATTAAAACGGCATTGTTAACATTTTTAAGCATAAATGCACGTTTCAACTGTTTCTTGCAGTCATTGTCTAGAGTAATATTTTCAATAGAATCATTTTTATCTTAATTGTTTTGCGTTTTTTTTTTATTGTTTCTATATCATAAAGGTAAAAAGGTAAAGCGAAGATTAAAATAAAATGAGTTTTCTTTCTGAAATGATGTTATCGGAGATCAGTGAAAAAGTAGCGTGTGTATGCTCCCCCGTTATTAATCACATAATCAAGTTTAACTTACGTTGGCATATTTTTTTCCAAACTTCAGCAGACAGATTATGAAACACTACTTGACTTGCCCTTTACAAATTTTCTTTTGAACTTATCAAATCTTTTTTTTTTTTTGAGTGTGTTATAGTGCAACATTTTAAATGCATAAAAGTGGCGATGTGTTTAAAGTTCACTATTGATGCTCTTAGCTACGTGCAGCTCCCAACAAACAATGCAGATTGTGAGAGATTTTCTTGAAATACGAGCTGGTTATAAATGACAGTAAAGCATTGGAAACATGTTAACTTTCTGCTTTGTAATGTGTAGGTGTATCTATTCCTGTAATGTTCCTTCTTTAGGCAGTAGTGTTCATTGACATACATATGTAATGTTCTGTTTTTTTTTGTTTTTTTTGGCGACAAGAGATTTTTGTTTGTAATTCTTAATCGTGAGAATATCAATTGAGTGAAAAAGTACTCATTGTTAACATATCTAGATAATTTTTTATCTTTGCTGATAATTAAAAAAAATACAATAAAACGCTAACATTTATTTTGAAAATGCGACAAAACGCTAAATTTGAAGTGAAATTCGAATTTCCACCAAAGGCACTCGGTTGTCACCGAAGCGCACACACGCACAAAACGACCCTGGGATGGCCGAGGGGTAAGCGAGCTTGCTTTCTGTGTGATCACGGATTCAAGTTCCACCAGGATCTATTGACTGAATTGTTTCGGAGCGCACTTTACCATAGCTATAGGTCCTACCCTTATAATATCACCAGCCCTTTTAGGATGTTAATATCAAATCAAAAAGAAACAGTAATTTTGCGTAACCTATTTTCTCAATAATTTTATTCACAGATTTCGTCATAGTGACACTCATACAACATCCTTCCACCAGATACCTTCCTGTGTAGGTTCAACATTTTCCAAGCTGCACATACCACGCATAAAAGCTAGACAGCCATCCTTCACAAAACTAAACCTTTCTTTAGTTAGTTATCTGACGTCACACTCCAACATGCCGTAATGGATAAATGTAGGCAATTCTCTTCTTAATCTTTGTGCTATCCTATCTTAGATATTCATGATAAAAATATTATGTTCTTTTAATTTGTTACGCATTCTTTGTAATTCTCTAAACACACGATAGTAAATATCAAGCTATTTTTGCTTCCTTTAAAATTCTCGTATCGAACGTCACCTTATTCTCGGGATTTGGCTTCCTGCTACGAGGATTGTTCGGAAATCAATCTCTTGTGAGCTCAAGAATGTTAAAATGTACAAAAGTTAGATCTATTTTACTTTTCCGCATGGTTTCGCTCATGCTTACGCACTAGCCTGAACGAGACACGAGTTTGTATAACCCCTCATCAAACATAGTTGCATCCTGAATGGTGAAAAGAATGGAGTCTAAATTGTAATGACGTGTGCTTTCGGGCGATAAAGGCGGTAGAGAGTTACTTCTTTAAATTTAAGTAATTTAGTAAAATAATTATTGGTATTTTAATAGTAGCTTTTTTTTTCAGAAATAATCAGTCAACATTCTATTGTCCACCATGGAGAATACTATGATGATGTTAGAAGTACTGCGAAGGAAGATATGCCTAAGCAATATGATTCATTTGTAGAAGAGAGCGAAAACTGAATATCAAAATGGTTCACATCCATTGGAAAATAAGTTCCATTTTCGCAACTGTCCGGTGAGTGTCCATTAGTTTGTAACTCATGCAGAGGGTATTATATAGCTAGTACTTTTTGGATGTAGTCGGTCCTGTTAGATTATTTTCGTGTATAGTAATGAAGTAAATCAGGTAATGATGATGGACGTTATGGCACGATTATTTAGCAAATGTGAAGAAGGGATGCGTTAACTGTATTGGAACAAAGAATTAGAAAATGTAAAAAGATGTTTTAGAGTCTCACCATATTGAGTTGCATATTTTACACAGAAAAGGGACAGAACAACAAATAAAAGATATTCCATATCAAATCATAATTCCACTGAATCCACCATTTCAGAGTTAGATGAAATTTGGCACAAAGCTTAGTTGGGCATTGCTGTGAAAAATTCTTAAAAACCAGACATCCACAAAGAAACCTGTCTATGTGGCATTTCCTCAATCATTAACATTGCTTACATGGATGTATCGGGTACACCTTCGATTGTGATTTGCTAGACCAATATCGCTTACGTGTCGAGACGTGGCCCACGAGAAAGACTGTTAGAGCCGGCTGTGGTGTCGAAATATGACGTCGTTTGTGATGATGCCGACCTTTGAGCGCCTGTAGCTCCAAAACTACGCATGGCTCGAAACTTCTTCAAAGGAACTTATTTTTTTGTATCCCGAAGATAGTAAAGGATACATCGTATTACTCCAGTTGCATTCACACAAAAAGACACACACACAAAAAAGTTATTACTCGACCTCTGTGTTTCTCAAGCAAGAAGAGAGAGATCTATCGAACTCGTGTACGGAAACTAATAAGCGGAGCTAGATGCCACGTAGTGAACGAAGCATCAAATTTGGTACAATTGACAAGCGCATTATGTGTGTGTTTCTGCATAGGATCGTGTGAGGATACGTATTTAAAATGCTATGTAAACAGGGGGAAGGGAGGTTGAATTATCGAAGGTCGGCCGGCTCAAACCGTTAATGAAGGCTCCCTCTCAGAGAGAGCTAGTTGAGGTGTTGATTGTAGGAGGCAGAATATGTATTATAAGAACACGGAAAGACAGATCAGAATTGGTGTGTATGGAGACTGGAGCATTGGTTTGTTAATGGCGCAGCAGTGGCGATGGTTATTAATTCGAATGATCAAGGGTCCTTCTATTTCCCCACATAGAAGGCATCACAAAATCTGCAGGTTAAGATGTAAATTAAGTTAAAGGTGTAGCATGTATATTTGGGATTTAAGATGTAGTGGCCACTAGCAGTATTGATATTGACTGTGGAAGACGTGATAAGGATGGAGCAGCAGGTCAGACATCTGGGTGTCTTGAACATGTGGGCACCGTTTATGTCTGGGAGGCGGGAAGGATTACTACGAATTAAAATGTTTCTAAAATTCAGGGGGAAAGGGTTATTGAAAAACTAATGTAGGTTTTGATCTGTTAGGTGGGTAGCTTCGGTTGACTAGAGCCTCCTGGTTGTAAGTTCCGGTTGCAGAGGTGGTGAAATTGAGGCTTTCTGCTGTGTGAACAAGGGAGAAAGGAATCGCTTTCTTGGTGTGCTAAGACTGGGAACTTGAGTAATTTTAAATACTGCATACAGTTGCGAGGTTTTATGTGAATGGAAGTAATGGGGGTGTTGTTTTCTTAAGTGATGTCCACGTCATTTTTTTTTTTTTTTTGTTTGTTCGTTTAATGAACTAAGTGAGCTAAACAACACGAAACTTCTTCACCTGTTTTAGGAACGTGTTGAGGCTCGTGTCACCATTTGGTTATAAGGTAAAGATGTCATCCAAAATCATCCCAAGTAGTAGTAGTGTCACAGGTTCGATTTGTAGGAAATTGTACTCACGCTTGCCCAGTAACAGATTGCCGTAGGAAGGAGCTGTGCCTCTGATCAGGAAGTACTTTTTGTTGTGGCAGGTGAAATTGTTACATGTGAGAACTAGGTTAGCGTGGATCCACGGTGGCTCAGTTGGTAGAGCGCTCATCTCTGGTGCTAGGGGTCGTCAGGTCGATCCCTGCTCATGCCATGTGGGCTTTGTGGTGGACAAACACCGTGTGTGGGGGTTTTCTCGGGGTTCTCCTGTTTCCTCCCACTTTCTTCATTCCACCAATTCATCCTATCATCATCCATACGGCCTGAGCCATAGTTGCTTAAAGGCCTTAAAATAAAATTCACAATTCTAACTAGGTTAGCCAGACTTACGGAAAGCTGTGGTTGGGATATAGGATTTGGGTTTTTGGTTGAGGAAGAATTCCAAAAGAAGCTAGCCCATGGGAATGAGGAATGTTGGTGTACAAGGAAGTAACATCTATAATAAGAAGCTTTATGTCGGAAGGGAGAGGTAGTAACTTACGGTTTATTTTAGGAAAGTGGTAGGTGTCACGTAGGGTGGCAGTTCTTGATCATGTGGCTGTAGGAAGGAAGGAGTGAACAAAGGGGGAATACGTTTAGTAGGTGAATTGTTCGGGGTTAACTATTTTATGGAAATTTCAGATGTCTTCACAAGGACCTTCAGCGATGGTAAATGGTGAATTTTTTTGTTAGTGGTTGTAGGTTAGGTCTAAAGTGGGATTTGTAAGTACTAAAGTCGGTAAGTTGTCGGTAAGCTTTCCGACAGTCAGCTTTGTCCATGACTATCGTGATGGACCATTTGTCCACTGGGATGACCATTAAGTCTTGGTTCTCGCGCAACGCTTCAAGTACTTTGCGTTGATTACGGGTTAGTTTGGGTTGGTTAGTCATCTGTGAAGGAATGCACTGTTAGTGCGAGCCAAGATCATTGGAGGGAGTGATTGTTAGGAAGAGGGAATGGTCTGCGGTAGAGGGATGTCTGAAACGTTCGAGAGTAATATGGACATTCTTGGCAAGTGTGACTGGAATAGGGGTATTTTGGACCTAGAAAGAGAGAGAGCCATCTTAATCCGCGGGCAAGGGAGAAGATATGTTTATAAAACAATCTCATGTGATTCCTTCAGATCCGACCATTATTATCCGCCGGCTGACGAGAGATCCGAGACGCTGAAACAATTTTCTGATCCTATTTTTACAGCTTCCTCCAAGAGGATCCTACGTGAACTACTTCTGGGTCTAAACGCATAAACCCCATAGCGCACTATCGCAGTCCATTCTCTCTCTCCCGACAATCCCAATTCTCGTGAATTCTTTCTGTTCCTGAAAATTCTTAAACCTGTTAACCTTGGCAGACGCATTCTTTTCATTATTGGCTCTCCTCGTTCATTGACCGCTATCTCTAACAGTTCGTCCAGGCCCTACCTTCCTAGATCAAAGATATTAACTACTTTCTCTCCTCAACTATCCTCCATGGGTTTTTGCGGAATCCAGTCTAGATGCCATTTTCCCGTTAATAATTTGGAGTTTTCGTTTCAGAAATGGGATGACTACAAGTTAAACCAATGCTAGATAGGTCGCAAAACATACACAGAGACCTTTACCCACATTTGTTCCATAGCCAGAAAAAGTAATACGCACCGTTCGCCACTAATACGGAACTCTGAATGGCCAATAACTTTTTCAACTATCTTTTGTTTCCTAAGAACGAAAAAGAAAAAATACCTTGGACATGGGTTGTGGAGAGGAAGGGAACGGGTGAGCAGTTGTGATAAGGTAACAGTGTTTTCTAGAGGTCATATTTCTCTCAAACTCAAGTACTATGAATAGCTTCCTTGTTTTCATATGACTTTCTAGAACAAAAGAAAGAAAAAAAAGGCAAAAGGCCGGAGACGGGAAAATTGAAGTGGGAACCTCAAATCCGAGATTTGAACAAAATTGGAAACACCCCACCACCCATAATCATAGACGACACGTAATGATGCAGTTTTTTTTAGCATATGTAGTCTCAGAATTGCGACGTCTTGTAAATGATGACGTCATAGCCCCATATACTCTTGCAAAAGGGACATTTGGTAATTTAAAACGTGTGCTGGGCCTGTAGGACGGAAAAAATAAAAAATAAAATTTTATATAGTACATTTAAATACATATATATCATTTGCATTGTTAAACTGTTAAGGAAAGTATCAAAGGTCAGAAATAAGTATCGGTATCGAGAAATTCTGGTATCGATCCATCTCTAAGTAATATATATATATATATATTTGCTAAACACACTTTTTTTTGTTGGATATTTGACTATCTGTTCCAGGTATCAACAGGAATCCCATATTGAGTGAATATTTTTTGGAAGCACATATATCTATAAATATAAGCGAAAATTGAATGTGGATACAGGTCAGGTAGATAAAATCTGGATCCCGCTTATAAATAGAGGTTTTAATAAACAAACGCAAGGCTTTTTAACTTATAAAATCTTTTTATCCTTTTTTTTGACTTTAACACATCCACCACACACATTGGTACATGCGGTTAGTGCCCGCGGCGTAGCGAACACTATACGATTGGGTGGGGGGGATGAAATTTGAAATCGCCAAGCCTTGATGCAAATTTGCCAACTCAAATAACTATCTAGTCTATCCATAAATACTGAACATTTAGGACCCTCTGATACTTGAGCCACGGGGTCGTTCGGTAAATTAACAGTGCTAATTTGCAGCTTTCGAACAGTTTTGAAAATCTCACTCGCATTTACCAAGCTCATGCAAAACTATTACAGCAACCCTATTTTCATATTCGCCCCATTCCATGGTTACCTGCCTGAGATACGAAACTCAATTTAACACCTCAACTCAGGATCATCATCATTAACGATGCGCAACTGCTGATTTAACAGAGTATTTTTCCGCTACGACTCCGTGGTGCATGATGTACCTAAAGTTTGTAACAGTATTTATATCCAGTCTAGGTACGTACCTTTCATCCAATCTCCACGAAAACCTTCAGAACTAGTGAAAGACTGTACGGTCAGTTGTAGAAATACAGTTAAAAAACGTAGTGTGATAGGCTTTGTTTAATGCTGCTGATGTAGGAGTATACTATAATTTACATACGTTTTCAATTGTGAAAAGCAAACACTTAAACAATATTTACACTCCTAAACAATATTTACATGTTTTTGGTGACACCTAAACAATATTTACACAGCAAAATTCTTGACTGCGTTTTCCTTCCCGGCGAACATACGAAAGTCATTTTCTCATTTAACAAAATTCTTTTTTGTTTTAGCTCAGACCACCTATCAATGGTGTTTTCTAAGTGAACTTTATCACCAATTTCTGCTTCACACTTTAACAATTAAATTGTCCATTCTTTCATCAGTGACAGTCATTGTTGACCCTTCACAAATTTTAACTGGCCATTATTCTTTCGTCCGTACACATCCCATGTCCTGCCCTTACTATCAGTTGGCAAAGTTTGAAAGCCTGACTTAAAGCTTTTTTACATTCTACCACAGTGTCAATCACCGATTCCATACTTGTAAGAGACTTATCGTTACATACATCAAATAAAACGTCTAGCTCACTTTGCAGAGCACAAACATCGGGCCTCAATTTTGGAGGAAACATGTTAACTGCCTCTTCCACAGCTTGAACGGTCAAAACTTCCTTTCTTAAGGGAACTTGAAAATTGAATGTAGAGACAAGATAGAAGCTGTTATTGCAGTTACGTTTTCTCGAAGGCCACAGCACAGAGTATCTAGGACAATCTTGAACTGCTTTTATTCATGGTAGTTTCAGTGTTAGCACGTTCATCTAACTTCTTTCGCAGGATCCTTCATCTGTGGTGTAGTTGGAAGTCATGTTTTGCTTCAACATTTTTTTTTTTTTTTTTTAGCAAATACGACAGCGCTTCTATCAAGTCATTCATTCCAGTGGAATCATTACTGATCGCATCTAGAGTGTTAATTGTACTCTATCACTCCAGTGCAATCACTTACATTTAGATCAGGTGTTCCAAATATTTTCAACTTGTACATAACGTTCTTCGTAAAGAACAAACTAAATATGAAATAAAACGTCTTGATTTTCTTATACAGACGCTTGTGATTTGGTTTCTGAATCAGATTCATCATCGTTGGAAATCTCTTCCAAGACATCAATTATGGATTCAGACAAATGCACTATTATGGATTCAGCTTTTCCTGTCCATCGAGTATGAGACAAGTTCTTCAATTGAATAGCGTTTTCAACCTCTTCAATTTTCTTGCGTAGGTGCTTAAATCTCTTTGTACTGGAAGTAAAGAACACATACAGTCCTTCCAGTGTGTTAAAAAACTCTTTTATAATTGTACTTACGTTGCAGCTATACTCTACTGCAGTATTTGTACGATGACCTTGGCATGGTACATACGGAGTCCTATGACCAACAATTTCTAACACTTTCTGCTGTATGCCATTAAATTTTCCAGACATATTACTTGCAAAATCGTACGATTGAAACGCCATCATTTTGTTTTTTAATGTAGACAATCACAAATTTGCTTCGCAATTCCTTGACCTGTTTTTTTATCTGTGCACTCTGCTACTTCCAGTAACCGTTCTAGGTTTAGAATTCTCGTCAACGCTTCTTATTACAACAAAAAGGATGTCTTTGTGTGAGATATCGGGTGCAGTATCTGCCATTACTGAGTAAAACCCACTAGCTTGAATCTCCTGAACCATACTTCTTCTGATCTCGTCAGCAACTAAGAAAATCAACTCGTTTTGTGACTGAGGACTCATATATGTTACAGGATATGGACGTAGTTTTCTGTCCTCAATCCAGCTTCGTAAAACAGGATTATATCTTGAGAGTGACGAAATTAATTGAGCAACTTAGTAACGAAATTAATTGAACAAAGTTGCCGTTTTCTGGATCTGATCCTGAACCACAGAAAGCTAGTCCTTGTCTTCCTAACATTCTGCAAGTATCTTGTAAAATCTTATCAGTTTCTCTGTTGTGCATTTTCCCTTTCCCTCTTCGATTAACACCGACCTTATTTTGTGGTCAAAGAACGTCAATATGACGCTCTTTTAACAAAAATTTGCAGTAAGTATACAGTATTGATTTGTGTGCTGTAGAAGAGAAATGCATTTGTAATTTCCCCAACTTGTTTTTTCCAGAACTTTTCACTTCCCCCCAGTTTCTGACACCAATTTTTGACCACGATTCTTCACTCTTTTCTCTGCCTACCCCAGTCGGAAAAAGAAAACATACAAAACAAAAAGCTGCGTCTTTAACCCTTAACTAGTCGCACGCGGAATTTTGTTCCGCAAAGAAATTAAGTAGTAAAACTTATGTAATAATTATTTATTCTGTTTATATTTAATTTTTAGTTAAAATATTGTTTTAATAGGTGTGTAAATATATTTTACAACATTGATTACATACAATAATATAATAATACGTCACACATAATTACTCAGATAATGAAGAACATATTCTTCCATAAAACTAGAACAATTACATGAATGAAATATGACATCACAAGGAATGTATTTTTTACTCAATTTGAAACGTCTTATGTCAATGATAATCTTGCATATCGGCTTTCATATCCTAAACAACCTAAATATCCTAATCTTCATGTAGCTCTTTTCAATCTTTATTAACACATTCTTTACAATACGTGACAGTTACTTTATGTACACCACACACAATTTTTTGACACTTGACACAAGAATATTTGATTTTCCTATTTTCTCTCGTCGTACAGAAAGCACAACGTCCTGAATTTAGAACTGGATCAAAATAGATTTCTCATCTGGTATTCCTGCATACTTTCAAATACTTGATTTGAATTATCTCGGCAGGCATTGCAGATTTTTTTCTCCGCAAAATGCACACCACTCAATAATAAATAAATAATGTGTACTAACGGTTTGGGAAAAAAATGAAATCTGTATTCTCGTATAATAATGGAACTTTCAAATGCAGCTAGACAAATGTTCAGAAGCTCCCGATTGAAAATAAAGAAAAAATAATAAGTGCGGAACAAAATTCCGCGCGCGACTAATTAACGGTTAACTGTACTGTATTCTAAACACTCAAATTCCTTGAACCATAATGGATTAAATCTGTCTTTGTTAACTTGGAAAACACGCTAAGTGTGGCTGGTGTGGTCCTAGTCGTATTAGATAATTCTTCTGATTGTTCGAAAGATTGTGTTGTCTTAGTCCAGGATGTTCAACTACAGAATCGCCTTTATCTGAATCATCTCAACAACAGAATCATTTTCGACTTCTAAACTACGTAGAAATTGCTCACCAATGCCCACAGCTTTTTCACCCGCTTCTTTTATAGTTCACTTAATATTTCATATGTAAAAAGTTTTTCATTTATCACCTCTTTCTGTTCAAGTTTACTAACTTGCATCACGACACCTATCTAACAGAAAATAGACTTTACCCATAAATTCAACCCATGCTGGTCATCAGCTATTTCTGCCTCTGGGATTGTAGTATTCAAAATATGTTCACTATTTGTATTATGCTTGTTTTCACTTCCAAAAATTTCATTGTCACAAGCTGCTTTATTCACTAAATTCACTGCTACTTCTTCGTTGATTACTTCTACCGGGAAGCTTCTTGATACGTCGTCTTCCGTATTATTTTCATCCACACTAGAATCGAAATATCTTCAATTCCGACACTTGGCATACGTGACGTTGACGTGGAAGGCTGTTTTTGTCAGTGTATGCAACTTCCTGATTTTTTTCATTAAATACCCCTAAAAATATTTTAGGAATATCAAATGAACAAAAGTGAAGTTGTGGTCAGTTACAAGAAGTAAAGTTAAAAATGAACATGTGAGTTTCAGAATAGGAAATTACATGAAATTTACGCCAAGTCCATAAAATAATTGATATTTTACAGCAAATAACGCGGTAGCTAAGAAAATGTGAACTCAATTGAGTCAATTCAACATAACGGCCTTCCAACTAATAGTGCCGACTACGCTAATTTGCCAACTGGTTGATATATTCGTAACTTTAGGAAGGGGGGGGGTATCCCCCTATTCTTCCCCTTAACGACGCCCCTGGTTAGTGCTCTGGTGAGCGGTTCCACTGGCCGATTGACTTCTACCATCTTGGATGTTTACATTTTAGCACAGTTTGTCAAGCTATCGGCACACTTCTTTTTCCGTAACCTTGCCTTCCAGTATGCCTGATGATGTAGATAGGTTTTTTCGCGAAATCGATCGTGTGTTCCGTTTTACTAATCAGTGCCATGACCATTGGTTAGGACTGCTGCCACAGAAAAAAGTAAGAACAACAAAAAAGAGGCTGCAGTTGTCCAATTTCGAAATTAACTTTTCTTGAAATTTAATCTCATTTCTTTTATAACCTTACTTCTATCTATAGTCTAGTGGTTAGAGCGTTGGACTCATGTCCGCGTGGTCCCGGGTTCAATTCCCGGATGGAGCCCTACTTTTCGGCGTCCACCCAGCATCGTGAGGAAAACTGGGGAGTCATGTGAATATAGACTGAGGACCACTTGGTCTACAAAGCCCCTAATACGCCTGTTCGTGGCAAGGTGACGCGCAGCGCTGATCACTCTGCCGTTCACCAAGGTGGAAGCTGTTCCACCAATCGCGGACTGATGGCGTCGGGGCAGCTCAGGACCTATCGGTCTGTAACGCCGGTGGTTATATTACTCCTATCCATACTCTAAGAAAGAAAATCCGAGTGATTTTATCTTTTACCAATTTTGGGATATTTAATATTTCATGAAACCAGGGCTGAAATCTGATGTCCATCGAATCTGAGATTTTGATGAGTCATTCCATGTCAGTTCAATCAGACCATGACACCCATGATCTCAGATTTTCATGCGTATCGGGAAGGGCGTAAGCCATAGTACTGTTACCGCCCGTAAATTCCTTTTATCTTATCTTATCAGATTTTCATGTTACCTGACATGTTTGTTCCTTTTATTGATTTAAGTAAGCATACAAAATATTTTTGCTCTTTCTTAAAAGGTTTAGGATTTACAGCCTGTTAAAGTTTTTGAAATTGCACGGTTTTTATCGATCGGGTGGAGGGAACGCAATTTGTTGTTTCATAGAAAATAAATTATATCTTCGTTATTTACCAACCAATGTTCATGAACATTTTTATGAGTATATGTTAATACGTAAGGAATCCAGAAAAAAAATAATTAAACCAGCAAGTACCTACACATGGTGAAGAAAAAATTCTGAAATGTTACTTTGAAAAATTTTCAAATGAAAAGAGAGTTCCACGCTAAGTGGAATATCATCGAAAGGGAAAAGGATGAAACAAAATATTTGTTATTCTTGTCCTAAAAGGTATACTCTACCACATGAAAAATTGAAATGCATGTGTTTTTCACTCCGTCATTATTTTTCTGACTGCTTGACTCACTCATTTTCTTGAAATCATTAAATTAAAATTATGGTTATAATTTTAGTAAAATTATATAAAAATGTGGAGCAAAAATGTCACATGTCAACCAATTGCAAATTAAAAATAGTTTTAAAATAAATTCAAAAAATAAATAAATAAATAAAGGTGATACAGGATTAAAATATGTCACACTCAGTCATACTGAGGTGCTCCTGTTATAAAAAATTTTTGTGTTTTTTTTATATATATAAATAATTGTAATAAATATTATTTAGATTAAGTTAGGGGTAAGAACTGGCCAGTTCGAAATTTAATATCTTGTATATAATTATGTTGTTTTCTGTTATGGTAATATGTACTTGTATGTAATTTCTATGTATAATCCTATGTAATCCATTTAGTTATTTTTCTTTCCTTAGATTTTAGCGGGGACATAATTTCGTTTCTTCAGAGTGTGCTCCTGTTCTCTTTCTATACGAAACTAGACTACAAGTTGCTGTCGGCCAATGAAATCGTTGGGTTTCGAACTCTCTTTTCTTTTCGCGACAGCGTCAGTCTTTGTCTCTGTGGGGGGAGTTGGTCCTATATAACCAGAGATGTACTGGCTTGCTCCCTCCAGTATCTGACACACAGCTTAGCAGCGGCTCCACGATGCAAAGAGCAAGGGGTGAGAAAAGACCTCTACGGGGGCAAGCTTAATACTTTTATAAGTAAGAGAGTGGCTACACAATTTCATTTTTTTAGTTTTCCTTAAATTAATCATGTTAGTTCTTTGCTTGTAAATTTAACAGCTTCACTGACTTCGGAACTAAGCTTGAAGCAGTTCTGAAGTAATGCATTGCAATTACGTTTCCGAAAATCCAGACTCCTTGAAGAGATAAGTGCAGAACCACTTCTGGTAACAATTTCTGTTGTAAGGGAATCCGACAAGTCCAGGCTCTTTGCGAGTTAAACGGATTGGCTCCGTATCTGGCAAATATACAAATAAATAGCTTTTATCAGCGCAGTTTCGAGCTGCCCAGCGATGATATTAGCTTTGCTCGATATATATGACGGATAATGTTCATTGGTATAAGTGAGTTCCCTCTATAATTCGAGCACAACTTTTCGTTTTATTTTTAATTAGAGAAGTCTATAATTATGACGAATGTGAGAGAGAGAGTGATTGGAAAGTGTGATTGAATGTGTACATGAACTTAATTAAGGAAACGCAGCTCAGATTTTTAGTGGCCGATCTCTGAACAAGAGCATGATTGAAGAGGAGACGTCACTCGGCGAGTATTTCTCCCCGTATAATTTATTGTCCCGTTGCTTCCTAACATTAGCAAGCTAGATAAGGAAGTAGCGATTTTTTTAGTCTCTTGTTTTTCCCCTGAATCATTATTTTTGAGAAGACGGTGTTCAGTAGAGTCAAGGTTATTTATTAAGTGTTTCGGAAAGCCTTTACGGCTATGCTTTACGCATTAACTTGCAACTTTTTGAGTGCACTCGTTTATATGATGGTAGGCCAGGTCACAAGCCTGTGAATCGGCTTGGAGTGATCTGCTTTTGACTTAGCCCTACAAATACGTATCAGACCTTTACGGCTGAGTGAAAGATTGGTAACTGGCGAAGACAGTTATTGGCCAACCTTTCTATTCGAAAACGATAAATAATAAACTCATTAAATCCGTTCTTAATTATACTGAGCTGTGGAGTGTAGTGCTGCTTATTAGAGGTTCTCCGCCAAATCCATTAGAAAAGTCATATCTAATACATTGATATATATATATTTTTGGTTGGGAGAATTTTTGTCAGAAAATTACTGCGGCGATAGAGAAATTGAGTATATTAAAGAAAATAAAAGTAAACTCTGATTAAACGAATTAAGTTTGTTTTTTTGTCTATATATCTGTTCCTTGAAGGTTCCAAGAGAGAAATCTCTAATTTATGTCACAATTAAGTATTTGGCATTTTTTATCTGGCAGTTAGGTATATTTTTACTTTTGTTGTTTTAAAGTATTATTTCCTTTGTTATCAAGGGTGGCGCTCGGGCATTTACGGTTTACGTTTCATTTTTGTTTGTTGGCCAAATCTCAATTGTAACATTAATTAATTAGGCTTGTGCAGAAAAATATATAAACTGTTATAAAATACGTTATCCAAAATTAAATCTAAATTGGGATTTCGAAATAAGATAACTGAATTCCTTGTTTTCAACAATTAGGCCTAATTAATAGAAAAGTATATCACAATTTAATTTTGTTTTAAAAATTAGTTGTAAACTCTAGTGAAGTCACTGGTAACTGATAGTTCAAGAAATCTTATGATAAGCAATGAAACTATTCAAGCTGTAACAAGACCTTTAAGTGGTTCTCTGTCTACTGAGCAGGGACACTTGTTTAGACATGTGTAAACAAGTCAAATCTTGTTTATCATGTCTAAACAAATGCGCCTGCTCAGTATACAGAACACAGTCTAGTGTCAGTGTAATATGGTTACCGGTAGACCTCACATTCATGCACTATTCATACTGTCATGGTTCAACCAGTAAAAAACTAATATTACCTCTTTGTATCATATCTGATAACCTTAAACATGACATGAATATTGTATATGAGATCCCAAAAAACTATATAACTGCCTTTCAGAAAGAGAACAAACTACCCACATATAACAAACATTCACTACTTCAGTGATGGATGTGCTGGGTAATATAACTTCATGAGTCCGAGTCTGCACGAGAAGGACTTTCAACTCAAAGCCCAGTGATCATTTTTTGCTACAAGTTAGGCTAAAACAGAATGTGACGAAATAGGGCGTACTGTAAAATGTTTAGTAGGAAGGAAAGACTTCAGCGACATCTGGACAGACAAATTATAAACTTTCCGATTTTTACAAAATCAACATTACAAATATTAACTTCAAACTTATTTCTAAAGAAGCAGTTGCTTCAACTCGCTTGACTTTGAAAACTCGCATCGAAGATGTTCACTCTTCCAGGAAGAAGATCATTCCACAGCTTTCAACGAATAGAAGACTTGGGAATGATTCAGGCTAAAAGAATGAACAGTGATGAAATACCAGCTCTCACTTTCAGTAACAAGCAGTAGACTTTATCTGTAAAAATAGCAGATTTATATCCTGGATGTTTTATCGTTTGTATTTATGATATTTTGGTGTTGTGAGTGAGGTAAATTCACAAGAAGATGGTGTCACAGTACAGCTTTAACACTCTCATGGATCATCAGTATCATTTTACTGGCCCAAAAGGGAAGATGCATGTGCGGTACCCATAGCTCATGTCATTACCTTCTCGTGGAATCCCCAACAACAGTGACTGGAAGAACTTACTAATTCTCTCAAGAATTCATGATACATGCTCAGTCAAGTTGTAAAAACATTGGATGAGATTAAAGAAACAGTGACCTACAATTTACAATATTTTTAATGGTGAATACAATTTTTACTTTCTTAGTTATTTGTTTTAAAATCCTGTTTCTTCAAGTCAAGTTTGTAGTCTTTGCTGCATTACACAATTGTGTTTATTTTTCAGTTTTGAAAGCAAAATTGCTGTTTTTACACAAAAGGAAGTTTTCATTTAACATACTGCAAGAGAACACATTGATTTTTTAATTTTTTTTTTGTCTATGCACAAAAAAATAATGAAGGGGTGATAAACACATCCATTTTATTTTTTCATGTGGTAGAATATATCTTTTAGAACAAGAATAACAAATATTATCCTTTTCCCTTTTGATGATATTCGACTTAGCGTGGAACTCTGTATTTCATTTGAAAATTTCTCGAAGTAACATTTCAGGATATTTTCTTGACCATGTGTGTAGGTACTTGCTTGGTTGGTATACAAGAAAGATATAATTTATTTTTCATCAAAACACTAATTTAACTTCCTCCGTCCGATCAGTAAAAACCGCGAAATTCCAAAACTTAGGCTGTAAAATCTAAACCGTTTCAGATAGAGCAAATAAATTTCGTATCGTTCCTCATGTCTTTGAAAGAAATCAACGTGCCAAGTTTCATCAAAATCTGAGATCATGGGTGTCAAATCATAGTTTTTTTTTTTTGGTTGATTTGACATAGAATGATCCTTATGTAGCTCTGTAACGGTGATGGGTAGAATCTAAAATATAGTATTTTTTTCCTTTTCAAATCTTACGTCTGGGATAGTTGGTTAAATTTTGCATTTTTCTAAATTATTAGACTTGGCCTGACCCACAAATGAAATTATAAACAAGTAATTAGATATAATTTCCTTTTCACAAAACACTTGATATGATAATTACTCTAGTAATCAGACACAAAATCTTTGTAGCTCAGTGGTAGCCTTTGGCTTAGCATTCGGGAGGTCCTGCGATCGATCCTAGTGGCAGACCATCCTGGTGAGGTTTTTCCAGGGTTTTCCCCCCAGTCATACCAGGCAAATGCTGGGATGGTACCTACAAAACAAGGCCCTGGCCGTCTACCTTCCAACATCCTTTCTCCCCACCCTATCCCGACCTGAGCCTAAGATGCCTAAAGGCCTTAAAATAAAAAGTCAAATTCAACAGAATCTTTATGTAAAAAAATACATTTAATTGTTTACAATTCACAGAAAAAGAATTGAAAATATCAATTTGTAATGGAATTATTTGACTTTCATTTTTCATCAGTCGATAACTGGTTAGCTGATGCGCGAGGACTGCTTTATATACACGTGGCATGAGTAGTTTAGTAATTAGAAAACCTGAGGGAGTTTGCTGTTGTAGTTTCAACCATGGCAGCGACCACATTTTCTGGATATATTTAAACTGGAAATGAGTAGTTATGATAATAAAGTGCTGAAAGTAGTACAAACAACTTACACGTTTTTCTTGTTTCGAAGTTTAACTCTGTTATCATTCGTAGAAGAAAGAAGTCTTCACATACTCTAGAAGTTCAAACTAAAAGATTCAAAATAAACAAAGAAGGTGTGTTCTCATGGCAGTCATTAACTTCCCTTTACCCTTGTGTGAAATTTGATTTGGTTCAAATTTTTAATAATTTTGCGAGTTGAGCATATTATGCAAACCATCCTTGAAATAACTTTCTTAAGTGTACGTGTGTGTGTTGGCACTATAGACATTTGTACCCCCCTCCCCCCGCCTGGAAACAAAATTGGTGTGTATAGGAAATTTATTCGCAAAAGATATTAAAGTCTAGAAAGAACAAACCATCAAAGTACTCGTGCTAATGTCTTAATTGAATATATTGTTCTAATTTCTGTTTATTTGTTTGAATAAATTTTGTTAATAATTTATTTTTCTAATTTTCAGGGACAGCGTCAGATGGAAATGGAAATTATTCAAACTCACCTTGAATTCCCTATTTTATAATTATTTTCTTGATCATGGTTATGTTATTGATACTTTACTAGAACCGATGTTTTGGTTCGTGGACAACTTCACAAAATTCTTGGGACCAGTAAGTATTGTGTCGATATCTTATGTATGTGTTACGTATTGAAGGTTTATTCTATATGCAAGATTAAAAGTGACACACTTGTAGTTATATTTTTTGTTTTTGTAAATGATACTTTTTTTAAGAGCTACTTTTAGTTCTTAAGTCCACAAACCATTGTCGTTGTGATCGTCTTCAAATTGGAACATAGCTTTCGCATTTCTAATCGTCGAGACAGTGAATGAGTAATGTTAATTGGGCAAAAAGATCTCACCGTGAATCACACAGCAAATCTTCCCTGAACAAAGAGTTTTCACTATAGTTCTTGCTATGCATATTTTCACGAAACAATTCGTTCACATCTTCAGGTAGATAAGAAGGTAACGAGCAATGATTTCTTGACACCAAAAGTGATAACTTATTTAGAGTCCATGCGCCTGACCAAAGATGGATAGAAGCTTAAAAGAACCAGCGTTGCCATTCGTTGTAAACTGGAATATGAGCATCAGCTCATAACCAGTTCCGTGGAGTTAAAGGTAGTCTCATGTATGGTGAAGTTGTACAGGTGTGGACAAAGATTTTGTCGCATGTCTTTAGAGAATATTTCCCAAGTTCTGCGAGGGAAAATGCAGGCGGTAGAGGGAAATTCCCCGACATTAAAAAAAATAACATAATTCGGCGTTAAAACGCAGTACAGAAAAATTACATTACACAATTTAATTTTGTTCACAAATTTATATCGAATTACAAACCAAATAAAAGATTTTATATTAATAATAATAATAGTAAGTAATTAAACACGGAATGTCTATAGTCTTACGTTGAAAGCAAGTGAAATGAAGAATTTCTAACGTTTAACTGGCTGGATAATTGGATAGCGTGGCGGATTCGTAATAAAATTCCATTTTGTCACGGGTTCAAATCCCGGTCGTGTATATATATATATATATATATATATATATATATATATATATATATAAGGTAAATTTAAGACAAATGAAGGAGAAAAAAGAAGGATAATACTTACAGCTTACTTTCGCATTAGATCACTCATATTCACATATATACACAAAAAAAGTCACTATATTTCGTGTATTCACACTTTTTCAAGTAGAGAGGAAGAGAGCGAAGTTCACGTGTTCACAAAGTACAAGTTTGAAGAGACAGTGGCGACACGTAGCGGATAAAGCGTCAAAACTGGAGAACAACTGACTGCTGTAGCGCGCAGATTTCCGGAACTTGAAATAACAATAACTATAGCATGTAAGTACAAGGTGGGATCGTGGATGGAAATATGTTGAAAATGCAGAGGAAAAGGGGAGCTTATAGTTATTGAAGGTTAAGGCCAGGTTTTATTTTCGCGCTCAAACCGTGAATAAAGGCATTCTCCCACAGACGGCGTGTTGAGGTGCTGGTCGTAGGAGGTAAAATGTGGATTATGGCAACCAGGAAAGATAGATCAAAATTGGTATTGTGGGACTCGGTGTGCAAGGAAACTGGGTCATCCGGTTTGTTGATAGTACAGAAGTGACGATGGTTATTAATTCGAATGTTAAGAGAACAACTTGTTTCCCCCACACAAAAGGCATCACAGAACTAGCAGGTTAGGATGTATGTAACATTAGGGGTGTGGCATGTACCCTTGGGATTAAGGGTGTACCGACCATTAGCAGTATTGATAGTGATTGTAGAAGTGATGAAAGTGGAGCAGACCTTACATCTGGGTCTCTGGCATGTCTGTGCACCGGTTTGGTGTGGTGGCAAGGAGGGATTCGTACGGACCAAGATGTTTTTTTAAGATTAGGTGGATGTTGAAAAACTAATCTAGGTTTGGTGGGGAATATTGATCTTGTGTCTGGGTCAGATTGGAAAATGTGGAAATTAGAGTGTAGGATTTGTTTGACCTTGGTTAATTTAGGATGGAACTGGGTGATTAGAGTCGGTGGGTTGAGTGTGTGAGGATGCACGGCGGATCTGTTTGGTTACAAGGTTAGAAGGGTATCCTCGGTTGACTAGAGCCTCCTGGAGGCGTTGGTTGTAAGTTTCAGCAACAGGGGTGGTGGAATTCAGGCGTTTTCCTCTGAGGACAAGGGAGAAAGGAATTGCTTTCAAATATATTTTTAATTATTAATATTGATAATCTTCAATTTTATTATTTTGTCGTTTCATATCTAATTCACTTAAGGTACCTTTATTTTTACCATGAATTGGACATATATTTCAAGAAGCTTTGCTGTTCTTAGTTGGAAAAGATAATCGAAAATAATAATAATTTAAAAAAACTGACAAAAGTAAAATAATGTGTGTGCAAAATATTCAATGAATGAAACAATTTAATATTTTTTTTTATTTGAGCACTGGCTGTTATTGCCTATACTCTCCCGACGATAATAGAAACTAATGAAAATCATAGTTTTAAGTTACTACTTAAGCCTAGGTCACATTTACCTACCAGTTGTTGCTTGCGATTGGCTGGTAGCATCAACAGCAAGCAGCGGTTACTGTGGTTTCACACATGGTTTGCCATCGCTGGTATTAAATGCTGCTCGTAGCTATAGTACAATGATCCATAGTAATAGTTACTTAAGTCTTTCTCAGTAGGGCAAAGAGCATGAGTTCACCTTACTCTTTGCTCTACTGAGGATGACTTAAGTCGAAATATTACTTTTCTTTGTGTTACGTGAGAATTTTTGCACGTGCTTTCTTTAGGGTACAACGTAAGTACTGTTTCTTTCCTGTCTGTTCAAATTTCGCTTATTATATTTCCTATCCGGCCTGTTCCTGTATGTATTGATATTACTGATATATACACGTTGTGTTACAAATTCTATGCAAACAACAAATAGGTATTTTAGATAGGTTGAGGTTCTTTCCTTAAGTACAGCAGATAATTCTGTAATTAATTAGATAAAATAGCATGTTAGAAACCGATAAGAACAATACCAGTATCTGTGGCGCATATCGTCAATTTCAGGTATTAGTATTATTACCTTATGAATCCATAACTGTATATAGCACTATAAAATTGTACAAGTAAAGAAGAAAAGTATATGCTATATGACATCAATGATATTCCGTTCCTAGACAACACGCAATATATAAGAATTAGCGAAAATGACAATAAATAAAATGTACAGAATTATTATTTTTACTGTTGTTTATTACTCGTTGATCTTGAATCATTATCACAATCATGTTTGTCGTCATCCATCATCATATTCTAATTCTTGCTATTGTTTACTAACCTCACAACTTTTGTCAAAAAGGGCTTAGTTTCAGCCTAAGCTAGCACGGCATCGTCACAAATGACAACCGAAATTATATCCAAAGAATGTACGCATATTTGATCAGTGTTTATGATTAGGTGTGCAGCTACCAATAGCTTCATTTTTGTTTACTTGTCGCGATCTTCAATTCAATCAGAGTGAAATGCTTTTGTCGGGAATCCCTTCTAACGTGGGTACAGTTTCGATTGTCATTTACTAAGCCGACAATGCTTACGTCATTTGGGATAATGCGTCCTAACTTTGGACGCCTCCAGTACCGACGCTACGCGCATTTTGACAAACGTTGAAATAATGGCATTTGTATCGTTGTACAATGGCGGTTCATCCTTAAAATTAGCCGTGCATTTTTGAAAGACCTTGTACAAAATATCGAATTCTAAATTTATGTTTTATAAGTTATTTTCCTGCTCTGAAACGAACGGGTCAGTAATTTCATTATATTAAAATGTGGGGATAAGCAAATAATTCGGAGTTTACTGATGAACTTTCTCTAGGTTTCCGTATACAGGGTGGCCGAAAAGTGATTGTCCTTTATTTTTATCACTACAATTGTTATGGTAGGATGCTATATACGTACACTTACCTAATAGTTTAAGGTTACAGAACATCGGTATGCAGGCCGTCGTTGTCGTACCACAGCTGAATTCTGCGCCATATTCTGACATGTTTTGCGGAGATAATCCGGCGTCACGTGCGTGATGGCTTCTTTGACAGCAGTTCGTAACTCCGCCGTTGTGTGATGTCGTTTGTTCCGGACATTTTTCTTGGTGAATCATCCAGAGAACATTCTCATGTGCTGATAAATCAGGACTTCTTGGCGGCCAGGCAAGTACCCACCGACCTGGAAAAGTCTCACTCAGGCCATTACACACTTCCACGGCAACACACAGCTATGGCCTTTTTTCTCCCAAGGCTACGTTCCTGGACATGCTTCAATAATGGTTGGTACCACAACTGCAACAAGCTGATATCATAGACACTGTTGTTGTATTACAGGACAGAGTACACACACACACATTTTTCTTTGGAAGTGCGTAATGACATGAACGAGACCTTTCCAAGTCGGTGGATTGAAAAAAGCTTTTTCAGATTCACCTACTCCCTTTGTCTGGTCGCCAAGAAGTCTTCATTTATCGACTAACACAACAGCGAAGCTAAAAGGAGCTGTCGAAGATGCATTCACGCACTTGACAACGGATTATTTCCGCAAAAACGCCTGCCAGAATAGTGTGTAGAATTTACCTGTGCTACAACGACGACGGCCTGCACATCGATGTTCTGGAGCCTTAAACTATCAGGTAAGTGTACATATATAAGGGGGTATGGGGCCACGGTGGCTCAGTTGGTAGAGCGCTCATCTCTGGTGCTAGGGGTCGTCGGATCGATCCCTGCTCATGCCATGTGGGCTTTGTGGTGGACAAACACCGTATGCGTGGTTTTTCTCGGGGTGCTCCCGTTTCCTCCCACTATCTTCATTCCACTAATTCATCCCATCATCATCCATACGGCCTGAGCCATAGTTCCCTAAAGGCCTTAAAATAAATTCAATTCAAATATAAGGGGGTACGCCCACTTTTCAGCCACTCTGTAGATGCGTCGAGCAGTGTTTGTAAATACTGAGTTTTGGCAGATTAGCTCTCCAAATGACAAATAGTCTTTTGCTCCCTGGGTGTAATGAAATTACAAAAGGATGAAAATGCTTACCTCAGTTTTCTAGGTAAACCACCCCGCGACTAAAGAAAACTTAGGGGTAGGACTATTCCACTGTGACGAATGAACATTTTTTGAACGTTTGTGACATATTTTCATAATATCTCCACAGGATTAATAGGTAACAGGCTGTATTTGATATCATTTTCTTTAGCATGAGGTTATTATTCTTAAGTACTGCGAGGACAATAGTAGTGCATTATTTGTGTATGTGACAATTGTTGAAAACTAGTGCGACAAACACTTTTGGCCATGAGGTTTTTCTTTTCTATTTTTCTTTTTGCACGTTGTGTAGAAGTTATCCAGGACGGCGCTGAGAAGGATTTGATGGCTAACTTTCCCTTTGAAGTTTGTGTCTCGTATACAGCCTACACATTGATTTTTCTAATTGTTCAAGATGGTGTGCCGAACGAACAAAAGTGGTCACCATAAATGCACAGGAAATTTAACTTGTAGTGGTGTTAATACTACTACGTATGTACAGCACTTGGGAACACATACATACTTACTTACCTAGTAGCTGGTGTGAAGCTGACGTACAATACACTCATAAAGCTTCTCTTGTAAGTAAATGTCCGAGGTACATCAATTGCAATATATTTTACAATCTGTTAGAAACTCAGCTAGTTAAAGTCAGAGGTTATGTATGGCAGATATCGGCCAATTTTGTACCCAACTTCAGTTCCAGCTCTATTTACATAACTTATTCTATATCAGATTTACTTGGATTTGAGAACTTTCAGTGACATCATTTGTTTCACATCATCTCGATTTGTGACGTGATTTCTAGGTTCATGTACAAAAGTGGGCGATTCTTTTAATCCTTCTAAAGTCTCCTTGGATAGTATATTCGGGGGAAAAGTGTTTTCTTGAGAAAAGGAAACTGATAGGTATCAATAAATAATCCTTTTAAAATCATGTTACTCCATCCTCTCCTGGTTTCTGATAATCAGAACAAGCTTTTATTTTATTTTGACAGGTGTGTCTGTTCTTCTTCTATCTAAAGAGTGACTCATTCGTTTCAATATCTACACAGATTCTTCACCCCCTTCCCCCTTCAAAAATCTTCTTACAGGTATTTTTGCCTATTCGGTCAAGATTTGGCTCTCGGCCAAGATGATATTTGGGAACTCAATTGTCAATTCTGAAAAAACTAGTTCGTTATCTTGAAAATACATCTGTTGAAATATAGGATTACATTCTCTTTATAGATCTCCTTGCTGCTCGTCTTTGGAGCAAATATACTCTACCCTTTATTTGGTCGAGTTCTTTAATTAGCATCTCTTCTTCCCAAGGTAGGATACATTTTGATATGCAGTATTCTCTTTTACAGTTTTTTGTTATATGTGTGTGTGGTTTGACAGCATCGATAGTGTTCATTGCCTACTGGATTGGTTTACCATATTGGTGGAACAGAGACCCCGTTACAACCTGTATATTAGTCGTGATTGGCAACTGGATATTAGTGAATGTAATTTTCCACTACTATATGGCTGCAGCCACGTCGCCGGGTTATCCTCCTCAGGTAAGTTCAGTTTTAGTCCAATATTTGTAGCCTTACTTCTGACTACAACCTTGAAATAAGCCATTGAACCAACCGGGCTGCAGAGCGTACTGTCTTTGTACGCTCAACTTGGGTTTCGTTTTTAGTAAAATATTGATCTATTTAGCATAACTCTAAACAAAATAGATCAAGAAATTTCAAGTTAGTAACAATTTATTTAATTGATTATGATTAAAATTTTCTAAAAACACGATTTATTTCCTTTTTCAGACTCCTTATTACGTCAAAATTAAATTTAAAAGTCTCCGAACACACATTCGACTTCCTGTCCTTGTAATATTTCTCACGTGTTTTACTATGTATTTCCTTCTTCCACCCCCAACATACACACACAACCTTTTGCTTAACCCTTTAGGTAATTTTTGCTAAATTATCTCATTTAATTTCATATTATAAATTCAAATGAAAATAGTGAAATGTGTAAGAACACCTCTTTCTTGTGCAGTTAGTTCGTACAACAACCAATTTCATAATCACCAGTCTCCTACATTATACGTATTTCTGTCATACACTATAATAATGGCAGGACTGCTCCTTTCACAGATTTAGAAAGTGAAACTCCTCTTTCAAGTGTTTTTGATCACTTTCACAGCACTGCAAATCCAGACATAGAACAAGACAGATTCCATTTTTTAAAAAAAAGAAAAAACTAACCAGCTTTGCACCAGAATCAGGAAGTGTTAAAAAGGTTTGGTACCTTTATTTAAATAAAACATACTGCTAGTATTTCTTCAAGGAAGTTGAAATTTAAAATATACAAAATGGTTATTCTACCAGTAATAGTTTACGGTTGCGGAAGTTAGAGTACGACCCTAGCAGATGAACATAAATTACGAGTGTTTGGAAGTCTTTGATAACATTAGCTTAGGTGGGTGATAAGGATCTACCCTTTTCCAAACCTTTCTGATTGTTTTCAAATTAGAAACATTAAAACTGATACATAATAAAATAATTTCTGAGCAATTTATCTGGTGTAGTAAAAAGTAATCCATTATTTTTGCATGACATTGAAGGCCTGACTTACCATAGTTAGAA
>JAGDQP010000715.1:60904-90209 GCA_022664845.1 Lepisma saccharinum
AACACAATGCCTCTCCTATTGGCCAAAGCTGGCCGCTTCTGGGCGATTGCTGCCTTCAGACGGTCCAATTGTTGACAGTATAGTTCCGAGTTAAGGGTTTGGCCGTAGGGGAGCAGCTCATAGTAGATAATTCCCTGCCAATCCCACCAAACACACAGCAAAACCTTCCTGGCTTGGGCACCGTTTGCGCCGCCGCACCGCGCTTCGACCACGACCGTTTTCACGTGACGTTGTCGTAAGTGATCCACTTTTCATCACCAGTCACCAAACGCTTCAGAAATGGGTCGCTTTTGTTGCGATTCAGCAGCGATTCGCAGATGGAAATTCGGTCCATGAGGTTTTTTTGCATTAACTCGTGTGGCACCCATACATCAAGCTTCTTTGTGTATCCAGCCTTATGCAAATGGTTCCACACGGTTTTTCGTGCAATGTTGGGCAATCGAAACAGTGCTTACATGACGGTCGGACGCGACAATGTCCATGATTTTATCGACATTTTGGACACTTGGCCTTCCAGTGCGTGGTACATCTTTGACGTCAAAATTACCGGCACGGAATCGACGAAACCAAAATTGCGCGTGATTGGCTGTTACAGTATCAGGACCATAAACACTATTCACATTTGCAGTCGCCTGGCTTGCGTTTTCGCCTTTATCGAAGAAAAACTGTAAAATATAGCGTATTTTCTCTTTGCTAGTGTCCATTTTGACGCGCGCTCACACAACACTGAGTCAACTCATCACAACTATCAGAACAGTGTTTGTAGTACGCAATCTCATCGTTTGAACGCCATCTCGTTGAACCCGATCGGACTTATACAACGCGAGATACAGATCACTGAAGCCATCTATTGGCAACATAATGGATTACTTTTTACTACACCAGATACATATATTTAATGTGGTGATTTTATTTTCCATGAGAAAAGCCCTTGTTCACGAAAGCGCACTAAAGACGGGCTTAAAAGTACGTTAGGGTGACAACAATAGTCATGTTCTAAATCCAAGACTATGAAGCAGTATAGATGGTATCATGCAGTGTTTGTGTTTGTCCAGTTTAGTATTTTGTGACTTTTATATAAGAAAATCCTAACGAGTTTTGATACTAAATTAGTTATGAACAGCTCATCAAGAAACAAGAGGAACCAACTTTTGTTTTGAATTTAAATTTATTTTATGGCCTTTCGGCATCCAAGACCCAGGCCAGGATAAGGTGGAAGAGAGAATGTTGGAAAGTAGACGGCTAGAGCCTAGTTTGTAGGCACAATCTCGGCATTTCCTTGGTATGACTGAGGACAAACTCTGGAAAAACCTCGATCAGGATGGTCGGCCGCTGAGATCGATCGAACCAAGTTTTATGATGTGATTTTACAGTTGGGATCATCAAAATACGAACAGGATACTTTTCAAAATATATTTCGCTTATCCGACATCACTATCCAGAACCAACCTCATCCCATTGTTGCCGGTTATGAAGAATTCTAGTGTACTTCGTAAGGTAATTATAATTAATAGTAATTATTTTTTTCTTGTTTTTTTTCTAGGGAGCTCTCATTCCAGAAGCCGTAAGCATATGTAAAAAATGTATAGCACCAAAACCTCCTAGAACTCATCATTGTTCTGTGTGTAATCGCTGCATTCTAAAAATGGATCATCACTGCCGTATCCTTTGAAGATCGCAAAGCCACGAAAAGGTTGGATGAACAACACGACTGACAGGTGTTAGCATTGGCAAAATAGGGTTTCATGTAACGAAAATTGATAACAAATTAATTTTCAAAATATTAACGTGCCTCAACATACAATGTATTAAAATTCTTTATCCGTTGCCCTGTGCTTCATTCCAATATGGCAAGCGGAATCATTCAGATTTAGTAATTTTTGCTTTTCTTTGCAATTAGGTTAATAAAAATGGACACATGTTTATTTTTAGACTTGAGCAGCAAGTGCTCTGAAGCCTTATTCAACTGCTCTGTTCGTCTGTCCACAACTTTCAACTCAGGAACGGCTAGGAAGGTGATTGAGTAGTAGTTGTCGGAAAGGTCTCGGCGAGACAAGTTTAAAACCGTATCGCAATACGGATAGGAACAACTTAAATAAAACCTATTTTCTTTTCTAGAAACTTAAAAAAGAAAAAAAAAAGGAATAGTCACCTAATTTTGCAATGCACTGTTCTCAGTTGGTTAAACGTACATTCATTGGCCTGAACCAACGATGCATAGACATGCACCGCCCACAGGTCATGAAAGTCATAAAATGTAATGAAATTCGGTTATTTGTCATGACAGTCAAGAAAAAGTCGTAAAATTGAGTTTCAAGTCATGAATTCAGTCAGTACCCTTCTAATTTTTAGGTATTTTTAATTGTACATCTGCCAGTTTCCCAAATGTGAAAGAAAAGCATGTTGGATATTGTAACATTATAATGCTACAAATGGATGTGCTATGAAATATACGGGGGGATCAACTGAAACCCGTTCAGTGGTCATAATTCATGAAATAAAGTTTATTTCGAGCGGAAACTTGTACACTATCTAGAGGCGTCTATGGTTAGCGTGCAGTAAAAAATATTGTTCAGAAGAAGTCACCATGAGCGTTGAGACACTTGTCCCACTGTGTTACTAACTTACAAATGCCGTCCATGTAAAATGTGGACGGCTGACTACCAAACCAATCACGCACAGCGTCCTGAACCTCAGCGTCAGACTGAAATCTCTGACCTTTCAATGCCTTCATTAGAGGCCCAAAGATGTGAAAGACACAAGGTGAAAGGTCAGGGCTGTAGGGCGGGTGTCGCAACATTTCCCACTTGAATCGTTGAAACAAATCCGGCACTTGGTTTGCAAACGTGTGGACACGCGTTGTCATGCAACACAATGACTTCAGCGGTCAATAAACCAGGCCTTTTGTTTTTGATGGCTCTCCGTAACTGTGTCAAGGTCTGACAGTAGCGTGCGGCGTTGATGGACTGTCCTGGTTCCTTGAAGTCGAGCATTAATGGTCCATGGCAATCAAAGAACACAGACACCATAACTTTCCCCGCAGACGGTTGCGTCTTGAACTTTTTGGGACGTGGAGATGAGGGGTGTTTCCACTGCATACTGGAAGCCTTTGAACTCGGTTCAAAATGATGGCACCAAGTTTCATCCTCAGCAACAATGCGCAGCAAGAAGTCGTTACCTTCCAAATGGTAACGGGATAAATGTTCAATGGCGCAACCCATACGCTCCAACTTTTTGTCCTCCGTCAGTACCCTGGGGATCCACTGCGCGCACACTTTATGGTACCCCAGAACTTTCACAATTTTGTGAGCAGTAATAACTCATGTTTAACCCGTTCGCTATGGATTGAATATTAATGCGTCTATCCACAGCTATAGCCGCATTTACCTTTTCACGCGTGTCTTCTGTGGCAACAACATGTGCTTGAGCAGCACGGGAATAATCAGTGGTTTGTTCACGCCCCTTCCGAAACATTCTGGCCCAGTCCACCACTGTTGTTTTGGAGACGCATGCATCACCATACACGTCTTTCATACGCCGGAACACTTCAGCTGGTTGACAACCTTCGGCACTCAGAAACTGGATGACGGCACGCTGGTCCTGTTTGATGACGGCACGCTGGTCCTGTTTGGACGGATTGGGGATCTTGAACGCCATTTTTCACTCGTTATACCTGCAAAACGGAAACACGTATCAACAACATTCCTACACCCAACACACAGGGACATTAGCCATTACACACTATTAAACAAACAATATCCTCCTACACACTATACCAATAATACATGGAACGAACGGGTTTCAGTTGATTGCCCCTTATAGTTACCTAGGGGACTCATATCTTGTAAGTTCGGGTGTGGAAATCCCGGGTTTCCTAGCTATTTCCTGCAATTCTTCGTCATTTTGTTGCATGCAGAAGTCATGAATTTGGCTTCTGTTAGTTTTATAGACAAAGTTCAAATTCACACATTCATACATATTCGCAAATCTCTAAATATTCGTTGTTCTTTCCTATTACCCTTCATGTTGATTTCTGACAAAGAAGGCAATAGGGTTTGAAAAGTTGAAGCTCTTCACAAAAAGAACGGAAGCTGAATATATACTCTCTCTCGCGCGCGGCTGAATACTCACTTTGAATGGTACAGCTTCATTGCACTTCATGCCCATATTCATCCAATAGCCGTCCATAGAATCATCCAATAGTAAGTCAGGTATTTTATGCGTCCCTCCCTTGACATACGTAAATCAATCCTAATTTTATAGTCTCTCTCTGTAAGCATGTTTGTCTGCATGTATTAGCTTGTATTTTAATGTATTTTAATTAAAGAGATTTTTTCCTTAACTCAAAACCAGCGTGGTTAAATAATTGTGTTGGACATTATAATCATCGATACTTTTATATGTATATGGTATATGTGTGCCTTGGCATGGTTTTCTTAATGATTTCTGGGTTCGATTTAGCCTATACGGAAGTCTTGCTGGAGGAGTCTGATTCCGAGGACGAAGAGATTGAGGGCCATCCAGTGAAGATCAACAACTCTGTGATCATTCCAATAGTAAGTCATGCACCAATAAAACGTCAGCTTGAGTCAATGGGGGAGGAGTACTAACTATTTTTCGCATTTTGTAGTTGTTCATTAAGAGATCTGAAGGAGTTTTAAGGACTGTAGAAAGTAATGTGACGGTCTATAAAGATATCAGCTTTTTATGTATATTTTAACTGGTTATGTCTTTTCTTCCCTCTGTCTATCTGATCACAGCGATGTCGAAAACTAAAATAATCAAACCTTTCGTGGCCTACAGCACATTGTTGGGAGTGATAAGACAAGTTCAACGACACCAAAATCATGCTGGTAACTGGTACCCCTTCGTGATTACCACGGTTATCAACGTATATATTTCATTGTATATAATTCACTTATGGCTGTGTGTGTGACCGAGGGAGGGGTCCGGAAACTAAGGAACTAAATCCTTCCGACGTCTATCATGTTTTGTAGGAGTTAATGAGATGAGTTTAACGAACCAAGAGCATGTCTGTATTCCTTTTGATTTCATGGTTACAAACTTATAAACTTCTTATCAGTAGAACGTTCCGGTTACGATGGTAAGTCGTGTCAGTTGCGTTTACTGTTCTGTTGATAGTTCCAGTTCCATTTGAGAGGGCTGCTCCAGTTACAATTCGAAGACATTTATGGGTATAAGTAATCGATTCATTTATGGCTATTATAAGAAAATCCTTTCACAGTAAAAGGGCAAGATGTTCTAAGATCATTAGTTAAGACGCAAATTTTAGGAACAATCTTCGTGAATTTTTCATTGCCAAAACCGTATCATGCAGCTCAACCAAAGGCGTCATATACGGACGTCACTCTATCTGTATTCTATACAGCTCAGAAATTGATCAAGTTTTAAGTGTCGCGTGACTCACAAGATGGCGACCATATAGTGAGTGCTTAGAATTTTGAAAGAGGAAATACGTAGTTATCTGGACTCACATTAGAGGACTAAGAAGACTGTAGCATTAGAGGAACACACTTTCTGGGCGCGACTGTGGGACATTCGACCAAACTGCCATGAACTGTAGGGTGTTCCGAAAAAAACTGTTTTTCGAAATCCATTTTTGCGTAATGACAAAAAGTTTACATTGATGGCTGAGACCTCGTGTGAGTAATGTCATATCTTTGGTGAGGTTCCGCATCGGCAGTGAAAATACGGGTTATGCAATCCGTGCAACATATTGCTAAAACCGGCGCTGTAGTCGCTCCATCACCGTACCTTTTAATATGCATGGTCTTCTTTATATAAATGAGTTTATTGGACCAGTTTTAATGCAGTTCCTACAATTTGCGCCTTATTTAACCTAGGAAATGTGAAAAAAAAGCCCAATTGCATGATAAAAATCCGTTTTGATACAATTATTCCGGGTAAACAGGGCATGGTTTGGTAGTTTGAAACCGCCCTTGTAACTGCAGTGTTCTGTTTGAAGTTCATTTTTCTTCGTTGTTTTCAGTACCTATTAACTCTGAAAACAACTCAGAGATCACCATTTGGAGGTGGCTATACAACGAGCTTCTCCCACCTGCCCACCCAAAATCTACCTTATGGGATTTAAATCATTCTTTTTTTCTAAGTGAGCATTCGGACTTTCAAGCTGATGTCGACATCTCCTGCCTCGACATTAGCTTCGCAGAACAAATCCATCTCGCGCTTCGGTTCCAAAGACTGACGAAGAAGCTTCACTTAGTAATTTTATGACACTTTCCACTCTCTAGCTTTGACACGGGAAGCAACGAATATTATCGTCATCAACAGCTGACTTTTTGATATTTTCTTCCAACTTTCTCAAGTGACAGACTTTCTTAAAGGAGGTTCAGTAATCGAGCACGTGACCCAACCAGTTATATCAGATTAATTTTCACTGTCGATCTGATTTTTGGAGGAAAAAACTCGCATACACTGGTTTGTTTGCGGACACTTTTTGCTTCCTGTATTGTTCTCCAACACATTCTTCTGGTTTCTTGGTTGTTATCGGTAACCATTGAGATTAGAATGTTCTCTAATAAAGTGGTTGGTTCCTACCGAGCGGCCGTGGCTCGGTAGTTGGAAGGTCCTGAGAACGATCCCAGCGGTCGCCCAACCTGAGTGAGGTTTTTTCCAGTTTCTTCTCAGTAACACCAGGCAAATGCCGGAATGGTACCTACTATCTAGGCCCTAGCTGTAGCACCCCATCCCGGCCTGAGATGCCTAAAGACCATAAATAAATTCAAACTCAAAAGCACCACGTTGTACACGATGTTACGACGTTAAGAAGACAGGAAGCGTGAACGGTGAATGAGGTTCCATAGATGCCTGGATTCTTCCCAGATAGACGGAGTCGCCTTCACAGAAAACCAAACGGGTGCGTAGACTTGTATCGCATACTTCGTTAAGGTGTGCAGTTCCTCAGTTGGATTGTCTGTGGTCACGTGAAGATGAAAAATTCTATGGGCTGTCTGAGCGATCTCGACTGAAGTGTCATCCGTAACTTCTTACGGGCGACATTTTCTTGGTTCTTACCGCTGGAAACCGCTATGCAAATTTCTAATAGGTATTCTTGATAGGCGTGTCTGATATATTTATCATTTCATCGATCCAGTCGATTGGTATTAATTCGATAGAACAAAGAGGCAAGTTTTCACACATAACAAAAGCTTTCCTTATTTTTCTGGGGTTTGTTTTGAGTTCTGTCGTTGTTGCATCTGAGCGTTTCATTAGATGTCTTAGCGGCAGCTTGTGTAAGTGCTGGGACGCCGATGGTAGTTTCAGTCAAATGAACTACGTCATTTTCTCCTGAGTTTATCGCTGTCTCATCACAGCCTAAAACATGAAGATGAGAGAAATCAATCTTGTAGACAGTAATATAGTCAAGGATACTCCTGACCGCTTCGTTCGTGTGCTTAGGTTGACTAAGGAGAAACGGGTCATATATACTGCGTCCGTTGCTCTTCGCAAGGTGATGAACCTTGGTATCTTCACTTCTGTCTTTCCTGTAAAAGCAATCGCCTGTCTTTTTCTCTGACAAGGAAACCTTCCAAACCGTGAGTGGGAAATTGCCTTAATTTTACCTGCAATGAAATCAACTACATATGTCCTGTGGCTGACCAAAGACAAATTTGCGCCCATGCTTCCTAAAGGAGTTATGGCTACAAACATGAACTGCACCGGAGCGAAAAGTCTTTTTCATGGAACAATGAATTTCACCAGAGTACATTTTAGCAGATTCTCGATAACAATGTCAAAGAAACAAACCACCAACCAAAAAACTGAATTTATACTTATCCATAGAAAAGCCCCATTCGATTGTTTTCAATCGAGGCCACATTCGATTCAAAAAGTAGAAATTTCCCAATTTCCGTTTTTTACCTCCAATTTTTGAACGGCTCACGAGCGAAACATAAAACTCACAATCAACACGGGGCTGCGGTGGCTAACTGGTATAGCACCCACCTCTGGTGCTAGGGATCGTCGGTTCGATCTCTGCTCATGCCGTGTGTGCTTTGTGGTGGACAAACACCGTGTGCGTGGTTTTCTCGGATTACTCTCGTTTCCTCCCACTTTCTTCATTCCACCAGTTCATCCCATTATCATCCATACTACCTGAGCCAAAGTTTCCTAAAGGCTTTACAAATTAAATTCAGTCACAATCCTCTTTTAAAGGCTTTGGATTTTATTCTCGTTCGTGTTGTCAACCGCATCCTTGTTTGTACAGATTCGCTAAGTGTTGTTCAAAGTTTTGACAATCTGTATTCTAAGCATCCGCTCGTACAAGACCCACGCCATCTGCTCTGCCGGTCGTGAGGTAGTCTTTTCGTGGATACCAAGTCATGTTGGTATCCATGGTAATGAATTGGCAGACGAAGCAACTCGTGAGGCCTCTTTAGGAGCTAACATTGATATTCCGCATGCCCCATTTCAGAACATGATGATATATTATAAGCAAGTTACACGGAATGAATGGCAGCGACGATGGGATGACGTTGCTGTTAATAAATTGAAACAAATTAAGGTAACTGTTGCTCCATGGAAATCATTTTGCCGAGATAGTAGGCTTGAAGAAGTAATTTTATGTCGCCTACGTATAGGCCACAGTCGCCTGACATACGGATATCTGTTACGACGATTGAACCCACCACATTGCAATAATTGCAATGTAGTTTTAAGTATTCGTCACGTCCTTTTAGATTGTCCAGGATATAATCATCTCAGACAATGTTATAACATCCCCAATGACATGGCGTCATTGTTAGGGGATGAACCAGGTATGTTGCGGAGAGTTTTTAGTTATGTCCGTGAGATAGGTTTATCTCCGTCTCTCTGAGATGATTATGTCCCTTAGCTGTTAAGTTTTATGCATTACAATTGTTTTATTTGTGAAGGCCCATTTACAGCCTTCACGTTTTTAACTTATGCTAAAGACTTTATACATCTTTAGTTTTTATTAATTGTTGTACCGGCCATTTACACCAGTAAGTGTTTTCTGGAGACCTTTTACACCTTCAGCTTTTTAAATGATTTTTCTGTTTTAGTTTTCTTATTTTTAACCAAATAACAGCTAAGTTTAGACGTGACAAAATTTAGGGGCTTCCCCGTATCGGGACGGCGTAAGCCATAGTGCTGTTACCGCCCATAAAATTCATTTTATCTTATCAATCACAATCAACATAGATTATTGTACCATGTATTGACAGTAGTACCTTTCATAAGATTCCACCCACTTTCTGTTGTATACAACGGAATCTACATATTGTCATCCAAATTTACATTTTTGAAATAACGACTGCGTATCTTCGGCTTTTTCTTTTCGTAAACGATGAGTACTAGTGTATTCTGCACCTGTTTTGTTTGATACTTTTATCAAGAATTTGGCAAAAATAATGCACTCTGGTGAAATTCGTTGTTGCAAGTGAAAGTATTTTTTCCGCTCTGGCGCAGTTCATGTTTGTAGACTTCCGTTTCGAAACATGGGCGCAAGTTTGTTTTCTGGTCAGCAACAGATCACATGTAGTTGATTTCATTGCAGGTAAAATTAACGCAATATCCCCACTCACGGTTTGGAAAGTTTCCTTGCGAGTGTAAAAAATTGTTCCTTTCTACAACAGAATCTTCCAGCGAAATTTTGTCAGTTTCAAAATAAGGAAGATCAGCTGATGCTGAGTGAATAATTACATATTTTTTTGTAAGTGTTTTAAGCAAAAGGTTGAAATCTTGACTACATGCAGAACCCTCTTTCACGGTTGCCGGTGCAGGAGACATTTAATGATCGACAAGTGAACGAGTTCTTCAAACTTTAAATCCGAGAAAGCTTTATTTTACTCCTACCAGGAAGAGGAAGGTCATAAAGGGTCAGATGAAGTTTGCTCTTTCTTGAATGATTATCTGGTGAAAAATATTCCAAACACTGTTGAAGAACTCTCACCTGCTCTCTGATGGTTCTCCTAGACAGAACCGGATAGTGTGTTACGATTTCTGGTAACGCTTATCCTTACAGGAAGAGTTTTGAAAATATCTATTTATTTCTCTCTGCGTGGTCATTCTTTCAATGTTTGGGACCGAGATTTGCCAGCGGTGAGAAGGAAAAAATAAATCTTAAGTCAAAGCTACGGAATTTTTCAAGAACTAAAATATTATTTTACCGTTAGAAACATCTATGAATTCCTTCTTGCCAGTGAGAAACCAGGAGTAATGATTGCTAGGCCCTATATCGACAACTTTGTGGAGGAATTTTTTTCTGTTGGTGAAAGGGGAACAGTACAGAGATAGCTCCCTACTGTTCATTTCAGATCCAGAAATCAATCCTCCGTACCAAGGAACAATTCTTATCAATAGTGCAAAAATCAAGGGCTCTACCAGTACATCCTACACAACTACAAATATTTCTACGATGAAATCCATGAGTAACTAATTTCTCGTACATTGTCTTCATCACTAACTTTCAGTAGCAGGAAACGCAATTGTTATGGGCATCATGTACGAAAACTGTTAGTATACAGATATTTTTGTGTCATGTATAATCGGTTTTAAAAATGTATATACTGTGTGTGGACTTGTTCAATATATTATTTTTAAAACGGGCAGTTTCCTCCCAAAAAAATCGATGGTCGTCCTGTACATTCAAAAATGGTTCTATGGATAATTCTAGAACAGGTGTAATCAATTTTTTTTGCTTCGTAAAATTTGAATACCAGGAGTTAGTTAAATTTGCTGTGAATGCTAATCAAATTATGCTCTGCGTTACTCTTTGTATACTGTTTAGCCACCATTTTAATTTTGGGTGCTTTGGGTCACAGAAATTTATTCTGTTAGCAAGAATCTCTATTGCTAGTCTTCCTTTTTTCTTGTGAGCCATTTTCTTTTTTTTTTGGTGGAAGTGTTATTTATGTCTGCATTTGATTGTTTTTGTATTGGAAATATAAAATAATTAGTAAATATGTTTTGTTTTTAACTTTTCAAAAAGAAATGGGTAGATCGGGTGGCTATGAGGGGAGTGGGGAGTCCATTTAAAGGAAGTTTGTATAAGTTGTAATCACTATTTTTTTTTAAAGAAATGATATATTTAGATATGTTCTTGGCATATATATGAAAAACAGTGGGAAAATTCTTGGATTTTATAGGATAAAAGCTTAGAAACCATGATATATTTACAGTTTGTCTCATTACTTTTTAGACGAACTTCGTATATTATCAAGTAATATACGAAGCATATTAAATCAAATATTCCTACCCTCATTAATTGAAGCATGCTTTCCAACGATAAAAATGAGATTGCTATGGAAAAGGAATATTTATATCTAGAGACCGGATGTTTAGGCACAAAAGACGCAAAATTAAGAGACAAGTAGGCACTGATAATAAGGAGGAAAATAGCTACCTAAACCTTAAAAATAGGCAGACAAATAGGGAGTATAACTTCGAAAACAGGCAGGAAATTAGACATTAAATTGCCTGAAAATAGGCATGAAAACCTTTAAAATAACCAGGCAAATAGGTACACCATGAAAATATTCAGGTAAATAGGCGCTAAAAATAATAATTGAAAATTGACACTAATACTTTTGAAAATGTACATTAAAAGTGCAGAGAATGGAAAATACAGTAAGAATTAAGTATGCGAAATTTCTACAATTTGTCAGAAAACAAAGATGGTTTTTCGAACCCTTTTTTAAAGAAACGTGCAACATACCTTAACAGACATACAGCTTTAGAGAAACTTTATATCATGAGATACAATGGCAAAAATGTGTTCGCCATATTTTTTTTTTCTCGGACTCGAATCGTACAAGGGGCCGCGGTAGCTCAGTGGTAGAGCGCTCACCTCTGGTACGTGGGGTCCTCGGTTCGATCCCGGCTCGTGCCATGTGGGCTTTGTGGTGGATAAACAGTGTGCGTGGGTTTTCTCGGGGTTCTCCTGTTTCCTCCCACTTTCTTCATTCCACCAACTCTACCATCATCATTCATTTGGCCTGAGCCAAAGTTGCGTAAGGGCCTTAAATATGTATATATATATATATATTAAAAAAAACTAAACATAATTTCTTCTAAAGGAAAAGGGTCTACGTGTGAAAATGTATATTATAACAATACCGTCTTGTATCCATCTTGTATAAAGAAAAACACAGCTTACTGAGAAGTTCGATTATACTTGAATAACACAAAAAGAAACTAAAGCGTAAGTCTCTCGTAAGTATACCACTTCCTTCTTCAGACTGCACTGTACAACATAGGTTTAGTTTCTTTTTGTGTTATTAAAGTTTAATCAACCTTGTCAGAAAGCTTTGTTTTCTTTATTGTGAAAACGTAGTACAAGTTTAAAAATAGGCGTGGAAGTGGGCATTGATAGGCATTTAAGTACTGAAATATTAATAATAGGCTAAATAACATGGACTGTAAGGGTGACCGCTCACTAGACGCCAGACGTTGCATGCGGGTGGTGAGAACTGTTACGTTAAATGTGACCACGCGTTTTTATTGCAACACGCGCGGTTGTAAGTTTATACGTGATTAAATGGGTGGTAACGCACTGGAATGCGTCAGCCGAGATGAGATAATGTGAGAGAGCGTGATAATTTCGACATGGAGATTCCGAAGACGTTCGATATAGAACCCTTAAATATGTAAATTGAGAAACTTCAAGTTATTTTGCACTTACATTCTGAAGAGTTTAGTAAAGACAAGAAAATGAAATACTATTAGGAAGTAGTGGAATTGTTTAGTACAGAGCTTCCCTTTGCTGAGAAAAAAAGTACCAGAAGAGTACATTGTAATTTCGGTTTTCGTGTATTACTTTCAAAAAAGAAATCATGTATATTTTTTTACTGTTGGTATCGTAGTTTAGATGGGAGGAGAAAGAAATAGCATGTTTTATTTACCCATGAGACTTGTGTCTTCATGGCTTTTTTAATTGAATTTGAATTTTATTTAAGACTTTTTGGCATCTTTGGCTCAGGCCACATTGGTTTTTGACCAAGAAAAAGATACAAAAGTCCGAAACGTCAATAACATCAATAGGCCTATAGGGACCTCAGAGCGGCCGAGAGGTTAGTACGTGTGCGTGGCGACGGGTTCAGTTCCCGCCGGATCTATTCAATGGAGTTGGAAGCCGATTTCGCCGCAGACTGCAAGTGAAGGTGTCATAGAAAGTCTTAGAGAGTCGCGTTATACTATTTTAGCTCATATTTACTAACACAAAAGTAAATGCCTAGTCCATCTCCGGCTGGGGATCTGCAACAATCAGACACAAAATACTTTTCGTAAATTCACCAGAAATAGGAGTGCATACCAAACATAGACTGAAATGTTCTCCAAGCAGCTGCTACTGCCGTTATAGCTACAATTTCACCCACTATATTAATAATAATATTTTAATTTATTGATTTATATGCTATGGACAGCTACAAGGCACATATAGCATAAGTTATACAGCTAGGAGTAAAACAACTATTACTGCCGGCACAGGTTTCAAAAGTAAAGTGAAGTGGATTGTTGTTAACGTACTAAACGTGCTGGTGAGCTTCTAAGGACGGGACCTACAGTGTTTGGTAAAGTGGGGCTCCGAACCACTCCGTTCAATTGACCTCGGCGGGATTTGAACCCATGACCATGCGCACAGAAAGCGAGGGTTCTGATTCCTCGGCCACCCCGAGTTATGATTATTAAAGATCATAAATTTGTGTGTCGTGGGTGAGGAGCTTACGATTTATATTCGTGTATACAACCAGCTGAGTTCATCATCTACAAGTACAGAAGGTGTATACATTAAAAGTAAAAGAACTATACATTAAAAGAAGAAGTAAAAAATAAATAAATAAAAGCTGTGATGACAGGCATCCTGTCTACAAAGGTGCAGTGGAACTAATATCTCGCAACCCAGTCATAAATATATACAAATTGCAAATAGATCTGATGAACAAAAATTATAATAGACCGCTATCAATTAAGATATTGCTGTATTTTTCGTTCATTGAATTATAATTCTTAACCATTTTGTATACTAGTCCGTTCGTGGACTCCCCTGTCCAAAGAAAATGGTAAAATAATATGAGACTACCAAAATATCAATCTTCTCCAAGAAATAGCTACACTTCACTCTATTATAAATTAACCATCTTCAGCTTGCTTCTTACATATAGAGGTTCCAAATTGTAGTATGAACAAAAATATGAATAACAGTTACCGTTATGAGGTAGACCAATTCTATTACAGGTTGACAATAAAAAATCCGGCAACCTCTGGACCTGAGGACTTGCCGGATTTTCGAAAATTCCGGATTTTTTCTGTATATATATTTAACAGAAAAGGACTACCTGTACGGTGCTTTAAAGAAAGAAAATTAAACACTAAATGAAAAGCAAATTTGTTTGCTTTGGGAATTTATAAAGTTCAGTTTTTAATTTCTGTTTTTTATTAGTTAATAATTATTTATTTTAATCAACATTCATTTTAAAAGATTTCTAATGCCAATAAAAAAAAAAGAAAAGGCAGAAAAACTCCAAAATGTTGAACAAATTCCAACTAACGCATTGCCATCCAGCGGTGAAAAAACTAATATACGTACCAGTTAGACCCTACTGTGTGCAGAAGGCAGTAAGCATGAACAAACATCTTATTCTGGAGTACAGCGCCGTCAAAGCATAAATGACACCTCCAGAAAACAATGCTGCGCTAACGAGGTAAATTTAAGAATGCGCTCCAACATTCATGCCGGATAACTAATGGAACCGGAATATTGATTGCCGGATTTTTGATTGTTAACCTGTAGATAGTAATCTAAAGAAACCTTTTAAAACTGCTTGTAAACTGCCAGTTGCTGTTGTAGTAGTGAGATGCCATATTCCGCTAGCAATTCAAGCTTGGATCTGATAAGTGTCTTACACGTGTTATGTAAGTTTATACTTTCCTCAGATACCATGGATGAAATACTATGAGGTACCTGACTTCTTTTACTTTATTGCCAAGGTGTATACTAAATTGAAAATGATTTATGATTTGTACGTCGAGGTCACACGTGAGTTGCAGGTGGGTAATTTCCTGTCCCTTAATTTTATATCTACTTCCAGTGTAATTAGTCTTATTATTATATGTAACAAAATTAGTTTTCTTTATTCATTTTCATTCAATTTTCCAAGCACCACTCCTATTTTATTTGTATCAGCTAGCATATAGTTAACTTCAAAGTGATTATTGATTGCCCCTAGTAATTTTAGGTCATCTGCATATAAAATTGGAGTCTTATGAATAACGTTTGTACAGATACCATTAAAATGAATACATTGAGTAGAAGTGGTCTCAGAGAAGACCCTTGCAAGATACCAGTAGCTATTATAATTTCTTGTAATACGCAATGTCCAACGTTAACGTGAAAAGTCCTTTTGTTTAAATAACTGGAGAACCATGCAATGTAGACAGGAGATAATCCCAAGTTACATAGTTTACTTATCAGCAGATTTACAGTATCTAAAGCTTTGGATAGGTCGAAGTATATAACATCACTGTGTTTTATTACTCATACACCTTTGTATCTCACACACAGTTTGTCTTAAGTCAGAAGTTACGTACCTACCCGTAATACACCCATGCTGACAAGATGGAATTTTGAACTTAGATGAAATTGCCGCAGGGATGGCTTGGCTTGGTGGTAGCAGATCGTAGTGCACCACTTGGTGACTAGTCCCCCAGATACAGAGCATGATCTTGTGTGGGCGTACAGGTGGTCTTGTGGTGTGAGGCACAGGGTCCCGCGGTGACAATCGATGTCGAGCACGCTTGGGCCCAAGTCTCATACGGGAACCCACTTTCGTCACTGGTTAGCACTCAGTCGACTGTGGGTGTGTTGCCATGCCGAAAAAGCAATGGCAAACAGACTGTCACTCGTTCGTCCTTGTTGGCTTCCGACACTGTGTGGGGTACCCACTTGCTCAATTTGTACGCCTTTCCTATGCAGTGCAGGTAAAGTCTGACTGTTTCATCAGAAAGTTGGAAGCGTTGAGCAAGCTCATCACACTTTTGGCCGCTGTCATGCTCTGTGACCGCCTTCAAGGCCTCGTCGTTCTGGGCATGTGGCGCCCATTGCGGGGTTCATCTCACAGGAACAAATCTCCCTGTTTGAATTTCTGGAACCAGTACGTGGCGGTGCGTTCATTCACAACATTATTCCAAAAGGCTTGACGAATTTGGCTGCAGACAAGCTCACCTTAGAGACATAAAGCAGACAACCCCGAAAGAAATGCTTCGATACCACAATTTGAAGACGAAGTAAATAAGGCCCTAAGTGACATTTTCCGACTTACGAGTAAAACACCGTTTTTAAAATTTTATTTCCGTATGAAACAGCACATCTCACCATGTATAAACACCCAATACAAGGACTAAGCTATGTGTTTAGGCTTTGATTCTTATTTATGGTATAGGTCTAATAACAACATACATCTTTATTCCTGTAAAAGCGCAATTTTCATAAAAATGGCACTTAGCGCCTTATTTATTTATCTCGCCACTACTCAAGCTATGACTGTTGTGAATGCGCAAAGCACCCGTCTTGGTCATAGTCAATGTTCCCATTCCCATACTGATTGCTTTTCCAGAACTTTAGGTACTTATTTCAGTATCAGTGACCACGTCTTTCGATGTGGCGTCAAATATGGCAAGAACTTTTTTGATTTATTTGTATACAGAGTGTAACTAGAATGTACAACAAAAATTTAAGAGGTGATTGCTGACATCAAAACAAGTGTAAAAGTTCCCATGAATATGGGTGAAATTCTGCTTCGTTTTGGATATACAGCGTTTCCAATTTGGAGCATTGAATGAAAATTGCGTTTCGGAAATTTGTTTCCAACAACATGATGGTTACCAGGAGTGAAAATACTATGTCATCGAGTTGTCAGTGTTGCCAATCCAGTATAACGTTTAAAATTTTCAAATGGCACTGCGTTCTGTTATTGCGTATTTGGAATCCGCTAGTGATGATAATCAACATACATGAAGCATACATTACAGTGTTACAAACTATGGATGGACAGGAAGGTTTTTGTGATCTAATACAAACTGTGTATTTTTCTAGAATATTTCATCCATAGTTTGCAACACTGCGGGGTGTGGTGTACGTATGATGTTTATCATCTCTGGACGATAGCAAATACGCAATAACACGATGTAGTGCCATTTGAAAAAAATTAAAAGTTACACAAGGTTAGCAACTCTGACAACCCGGTGACATCGTATTTTTATTCCTGGTATCCACCATATTGTTGGAAACAAATTTCAACGAACGAAATTTTCATTTTTTGAGTCGTTTCTGATTTAATGAGAATTATTAATTTTCTTCCCATTGTTAGATTTCGATTTTGGGGTCCCAAGTTGGAAACACTGTATCTCCTAAACGAAGCGGAGTTTCACCCATTTTCATAGGAACTTTTATACTTGTTTTGATGTCAATATTCACCTCTAAAATTTTTGCCGTGCATTTTAGTTACACCCTGTGTACAAAAGAGAGAGTGTTAAGGAAACAATATAAGATATATTTCCTTGCATTATTTACACATCAAGTTAATAAAATCGTTCATTCGTTCTAATGTCACCCTGCTATAGCGCGCTATTGCTAAACTAAATTCTAAATACATGATTCCGACGTAATATTTTCCCTCATTCTTCCACCTCTCTATCACCTTTGTTTAACTATTTTTCCTTTTCCTTACATTATCTACGTGACTACGGTTTCGTTACTCTCTGATTTGAAAGAAATTGAATTTCTTAGGGACACATAGTATATACGAGGGGCGTTCCGTATTGATTTACACTATTTTTTTTCCTCTTTCAGGGTCCACCATTGAGCTCGTCCTGAAAGTTGGAAGGAAGTAGTACTTAGGTCGGCCTTCAGGTGGAAGAACAATACAGAGACGTGTAATCCCTGTACCCTGCAGGACATTTCACCAACAGCTGTAAGTACGTGAGCGAACAACACGGAAGGTGATCAGCAAGGACAGCGCTGGACAACGTGGTTTCTGTGGAAAGAGGGTGTACAGACTGCGGAAATTCACAGGCGATTGGTGGCAGTGTGTGGATAGTGCGCACCGTCATGCAAAACCGTATACAACTGGGTGGACGGCTGGAAAAGTGGACGCACATCAACGGCGAAGGGAACCAGTTCTGGAAGGAAAGTGACTGTGACAACACCAGTGAACAGTTCAAGAGTGGAGCTCCTTATTCAGGACTACAGGTTCACGGAACTGGAGGTGGCCACAGGACATGTCAGAAGCACTCTGTACCGCATAGTGCACGAACACCTTAAGATGGGTAAGGTGTCTGCCAGATGGGTTCCCAAATCCCTGAATGCTCCACGAAGACAACAGCGCAAGGACGTGAGCAGTGATCTTCTGCAACGCTACAGCCAGGATGTCCAAACTCGTTACTGGCGACAAGACTTGGCTGCACTACCATGAGCCAGAGACAAAAGCCCAATCAATGCAGTGGACGCATCATGGCAGCCCCACGCCAAAGAAATTCCGTACACAGCCCTCCGTAGGCAAACGCATGGCAAGTCTTCTGGGACAAGGATGGAATCATACTCATTGACTGGCTGGAACCCGGGATCACTATTAACAGCGAGTCATACGTTACAACGCTTCGGAGTTTGCGCCGTGCAATTCAGAGAAAACGACCAGGAAAATGAGCGAAAGGTGTGCTCCTGCAATACGACAACGCTCGTCCCCACACGAGTCGGGCAACCACGACTGCCATTAATGATCTGGGGTTCCAGGTGCTGCCACACCCACCTTATACTCCTGACTTGGCCCCTCCTGATTACCACCTCTTCGGGGCATTGAAGAAACCGCTGCGTGGATATCATTTCGCCGACTTCCAGGAATTGCAAGACGCTGTCCGGACGTGGGTGGAACAGACTCCGAAAAAGTGGTTTGTAGAGGGCATAGAGAAGTTGCTACATCGGTGGCGCAAGTGTGTAGTTCTTAATGGAGACTATGTTGAGAAAGTGGATGTATCTGCCGAGGCATAAAGGTTCTTATAAGCGTAAAAAAAATAAGTGTAAATCAATATGGAACGCCCCTCGTAATGGAGAATGCAAACCACTTCTGAGACTACAGGATTGAGCAAGACAATAAATAAATATATTTGTTGGTTGCCCTCGTTCAACCAACCAGTCAAAAGTCACGAGGGGTGGAACTTCAACTCACACAAACTGGAGAACATTTCACACCAAGCTCAGTGCTCAGAAATTGGAACACAGAGAAGATGTTTTATCGGTGCACATATTTAATTGGACTTCGTCCATTGTCTTAATGGTTACATATCCATACTTCTACGATTATACAGGTATATCTATCCATACTCCTGCTGCGTTTCGAGAGGGCTCGTTTTTAGGTATTGTTTGTATATTCGGCAGCTCTCTATAGAGGGAATCAAACCAGGAGTCTTGGAATTTGTAGTCCGTCACTAACCACTACGCTACGGGAGCATCCCTCGAGTGGCTACTATTCCCTTTGTTTCGAGGTCATTTTTTCTTGTATCTGAAGTACACACATCCATATAGGCGTGAATTCGGAACTGAGCTGACAGACTGAATCTTGTTTTAGTGCTATGGATGCTCATTCTTTGATTTTTCTCTGTATCGGGTTGCTTTTGGCGCTGCTGGAAGACTAGGAATATTTTGTGTCTTTGTGCCATGAGAACATTAAACAGTGTAACACCGCATGTGAGAATACTTGAATTCATATCACTGTCAGCTTTTTTTTTTGTAGCTGTAGTCTTTCTGGACAATTGGATCGGGGCTTAGTCAGTTAAGCAACTGGTGACAATCAAGTTCCGTGCATGTGATGTTTTCTTAATGCCACAGCAAAATGTCGATGGCAGGCAAATTTTACTTCATGGGCAGATTTTCAGTTGAATTTATTCTGCATATTGTGCAGTCTCATTGAATAATATTCATATACTCTTTTTTTTTTCCATACACAATAGGCTCACGATTATATCCGAGTTAATTGGGATCGAGACTACCTCGGATGCGAGAAAACTCGGATAATAAGGAGATCTGGGATTAATTGGTTACAAAACTTGACGGTAACTAGCTGCATTAATGTAAAGTCATTGATTATTTAATACGTACATTACAAAACTATACATATGTAATTATACTAAAAAAGGTAAACAACAGATTTTGTTAACCAAACACGAGGTCAGCAAGTCCGTATTGGATCGATGGCACGATCGGCTGCATTAACATGGAGCCTCGGTTAACCACGAGTCTACTGTATATAAAAACACCTTTGTGTGCTGATGTACAGGGGTTGGGCAAACGTATTATTAGTGCCCTAATTTACCTACCATTTCCACCATGCGCTTGCGATCTTCTTTTGTTTTCCCTCTGTAGTGCTGATTCTGTTCAATCGTTACCAGCCACCGGAAATATGTGGGCTTCTGGATCTGTCTCAATCTGCTACCATGTCACAACTTATAACCTAGAACTCCTAAGAGGCCATTTTTTTATGTATCCGTGCATCCCTGACAAACGTCGCAACATTAATGGAAATATCAAAAGTCACTGTGAAATGATTTTATGGCCTTTAGGCATGTTTCGCTCAGACCGGGATGGGGCAGGAGAAAGGGTAGAGGAAGCAAGGCGGCCAGAGGATAGTTTGAAGGTACCATCCCCACTTAACCCAGTGTAACAGTTAATAGCCGGTCGCTTCCAGAACCTTCCGAATTGCGATGCCAACTGAGGCAGCGCCTCTTTGTCTAAGGTCATGGCAGCCTACAGTATTGGGAGAAAACATTGTCTGCGACACACAATAGTGGCGGAAAACAAAACAATGATGATAGATAGGAGGGTTACCTCTAATAAGACCAGCGTTGGAAGGTGACTACTGAGCTCAAGCTACATCTACAGGGTCTAATTGCTATTAAACTGCTTAAACAAAATACCGTCTTCATGGCAGAGCTGCTGTTCTCAAACCTCTCGTAACTGCAAGTTGCAGAAACACTCCTGCCAGAAACACAAAACCGTGACTGTTGATCAATGGAAACATACAGTGTGGTCGGATGAATCAACCTTCAAGTTATTCCGCACCTCAGAACACGTTTGCATGTGAAATACACCGGCATAAGCGTAGAAAGTTATCCTGCACCTCAGAACGCGTTTACATGTTGAGTAAACCGGCATATGCGTAGAATGCCCAGTCTATATCTCGCAGTGAAAATTACAGATTCCGTCATGGTTTGGGTGGTCATATGGTAGGTTCCATTATCACATTCGAACCCAGGATAACTGGTAGCAATTATTAGAACATTTTTGCTACCATAGCCATCAAATAACACAGGCTTTGTTTCTTGTAGGTGATGGCATGTTTCAAATCAAGTCAAATGTGCTTATTACTACGGGCAAGGTTCAGCCAAAGGCTGCTTTGCCACCTAATCCTGGTCATTTGTATAAAATGTAATACAATGTACATTAAATAAACAGAAAGAAAATAATAATATTGAAAACAAAACATTGGAAAGTAGTATATATAGTAGTACGATGTAGAACGTTATACAATATTGTAGTATACTATATAAAGTAGTAGAATGTAGATTAAAAGAACAACGAGAATACGTAATCAAAGAAACACGCATACATACAGGGGTAGACAGAAAAAAGATACACTTTAATAGAGAATAGCTCTATGAAAGCAATGAAGCCAATCTCAGTGAAAAGTGAAGACACATGCAGTTTCTTGGTGCAATTACATTAAGTGCTCAAACTGCGGACCACCAATCTTCAAACACTTTTGAGCACGACGCACTGCATTCATGGTGACATTTTCCAGAGTAGCCACTGGCACTGATGCACAGGATTTTAATTTCGTTACGTAGTTCCCCCAGCGAATCTGGTTTTCTACTGTACGACGTTCTAAAAGGGCACCACAAGTATAAATCAAGTGGGGTTAAATCAGGTGAACGTCGGGGGTACTCAATCGCCTCTTTTCGTCATATCCAACGATCTGGTACAGTTTTATCTAGATAGGCGCACACATATTGTAGAAAGTGTGGCGGGACGCCATCTTGTTGGATGTAAAATGGATTATCACCAAACAGTGCATGAATGGATGATACTACACGTTCAACTTGTAACCAAGCATATCGCACGTATAGCATGTTTTAAAGTGGGTATACATTTTTTTGGCTACCCCTGTACATATTTAAGACAATCTCTAAACATGTATATAAGGATAAGTTGCTCATGGCTAAGTAAAAGTAGTTTAACTGAGGTTTTAAATTATTCGTGTGTCTTAATGTTGGTTATTGATATCGGTAACGAGTTCCAAATTATTGTTGTAAAAATAGAGAAAAACTTCTCCTTAATTGGAATTTATTATTACCGCTTGCAGAGTAGTTACGAGTTTCAGAGATACTTGTCAACTTATGATGTAAGCACAAAGCTGATTTAAACATTTTAATTTTATATAGTAAACAACAGCAGCGTAAAAATCACTCACGTGCTATTGTTAAATTACTATTTGTATTTAAAAAAGCTTGAAGAATATGTTCGAATCTACTCCAGTTAAATGGAAATTGAGTCGAGAGATTTTGTATTTTCTTAATTGTTTTTGCGTTATAAGAGGAGATTGAACTACGACAGACCGAGTCACAGCAATCAGAGAGATTATGGTATTAATGAGATACATTTTTGCATTAGGTGACATAGTTTTTAAATATTTTGTTACAGTTTTTTTCTAATTGTTTCTCAGTGGTCCTGTTTAACCTTTCTGTTCAAGAAACTGCAGTTCAGGTTTTATCAGAATTGAATTTTCTGATTATTTCGGGTAGTCAACACACTCCTTGCCTAGATATACGAGGTCTGATTCAGAAGTAATGAGAATGAAATAAAAATTTACCCTTTATTGAACACACAAACAATTATACTTATACCCTTCAAAACAGGCTCCTTGTGATCGAATACAGCGATTCCATAGCAGTGGAGGAAGTCTTCTTATGAAATGTTTAAAAATCGTTGTCGCTACTGCCTGGACGTTTACAACTGTCCCAAAAGGACGATGGCCTTTGAGGTTAGGGAATAAAAAGAAATCAAACGGATCCAAATCAGGACTGTATGATGAATGGGGAAGCGCCCTGATAGATTTTAAGTAAAAAATTCCCGCACAACTAATGATGTGTGACTAGGCGTATTGAGTGGTGGAGGACCCTCAGTTTGCCGTATCACGGCGGACGCGCACAACTCTGCTTTTCAAACGCTGGAATACCTACAAGTAAAATATATGGGTGGCTCAAACTCCTTGTAAACAACTGCCTTGGAATAAAGGAAAAAAATCTTGAATTCCACTCGTGATTTGCTCATTCGGTCCTTTTGGGGTCGAGGTGACGGTTGGGATCGTACTCGAAAACCCAAATTTCATCTCCGGTGATCACTCTCTGAAGAACTATATCGGATAACGTAGTTCCAAACTTCTCTGCATTTCGCGCACATAAACTTCTTTGCTAACGATCTGAATGCTAGAACGGCACGGACTCAACTGCCGAAGGTCGAACTGGATACATGGGTTTCTTCTCCACTTGCCTCAGCCTCTGCTTTCCTTTCCTGGCCTTTGTACGCTTCGCAAACCCATCGTTCTCATTACTTTCGGAACAGACCTTGTATGCGTCCAGTTACTTCAGGCATGAATAGAAGTCCTAGTATCGTTCAATCATCGTCTTCCTTTTATAGTTGAATGTTGAGGTCTCCTGCTTGACCTGAGCATTCGGGAGGTCCTGGGATCGATCCCAGCGCCCGACCATCCTGACTGAGGTTTTTCCTGTCATACCAGTCAAATGCTGGGTGGTACCTACAAAATAGGTCCTGGCCGTTTACGTTCCAACATCCTGATGCGTAAAGGTCTTAAAATAAAAATTCATATTTAAATTCCTGCTTGACCGCTCTCAGGATCACCAAAGCTTTTCGAAGAAGATGAACGACTTTATTTCCACGTGAAAGGTTGAGGTCATGTCTCTCTTCTACCTCAGACCATCGACTGAAGCTAAGCATTAGCAGTGCCATCCAATCCATCATCAGTGACATGCTTCAGCATGTGTCGCAGGAAATGGACTATCGGATTGATAAATGTAGGGAGCGTATAGAACATTGCTAATACACCGAAAAAAATGAAACACTGCAATGACAAAAATGAATGTGTTTCTATAAGAGTCCTGATAATGATAAAATGTTCGGGGGAATTAATAATCTGTTTAAAATGAGAACATAACTGTAGTTCAAAGGTTTTTTATTATTACTCTTAGGGCTTACCCATGGCCTACTAGTTCGGTTGTGGTTTTCGGGTCGGCACTGAGATGTACGGAGGTTCAAGTCCTGCTATTGGACATACTGAGTGAGGTGTTACGGGGCTCCCAATCACATTGATTCCGCCACACACCCCTAATGGATGTGTCACCTCAAAATTCAGGAGCACAATCCCCATATTAAATTTTTGACATTAAAAAAACTAGAAACCATGAGAAACTCTATTTTGATTTTATACCCTCCCAACTGAACTTTGGGGAACTTTAACTCAGACCAATCCGAACTTTGTTTTTTTGTATTTAAACGTCGGTTTACGCTGAATTGGTTCAAACTCCGCTTTGTGGTGTTTTTGTTCAAACTTCGGTTTTCGGTGATTAAGTTCAAACTCCGATCTCTGATGTTTGATAAGAAAATCAAAGTTTGAACAGAAAGGTGTTTGATGATGATGATGATAAAAAAAAAAAAAAAAAAAAAAAAAACGAACACCGGGATTTGAAAAAAAACCTGGTGTTTTATAAGAAACTGAAAACCGGGTTTTGAACAAAAACCGGTGTTTGAGTGAAAAAGCGGAAACTTAAAAACCGATATTTGTGCCCATCGCTAGTTCAAATTTTAATTTCATATTTCGAAGTACACATAGAACCTCATAGATATTTTTGGAGTACATGATCAATAAATTGCAGGAAAATTGACATTAGTTTCTGACTTAGAATTCCTTGTTAAACCTTTCATTTGAAAAGAAATACAACTGTTTTTATGGGAAGTGTTGAGCACTTAGCAAAGCTGTGTGCTGATAACACTGCAAAACATTATCTACTATGACTGATAGCCACTGCAGACAGAAGTTCGTGACTACACGTATATCCGGGATGTTTCAGTTGAGTACTTCTAATACTAGGAGTGGCCGATAGCGCGTCTGACGACGAATAGGGCGGCCCGGGTTCAAATCCCGGCCAGGACACTGGAGACTTTTGTCGCAATGTTTCCATGCCTGACGCTCTGAGGTGCACTCAGCCTCTTATCAAATTGGGTACCAGAGTGTTCTTAGTACTCCTGGGCACCTTGGGAAGGTAAAGGCGGACGAGCGTGGGACTGACCACTCCACCTCACTTTGTACCGTAGGTCGATAATATGTGGAGCGCTATCTCTACGTGTATTGCACAGGGGATAGCTTTACCTTCTTTTTACTTGTAATACTACTACCATGTGTTTTTGTTGATATTCTTTAAATGTGTATTTCAGAAGAGGTGATTTAAAGGTTCATATGCAGTTAATAAACGGTAAATTACGGTTGGTGGATAGACATTAAGGTAGCGGGGTTGAGGACATGGCAGAGCTTCAAACGGTGCTCTTGCCAGCAGTCTTAAGAGATTTCTTCTCAATCCCACCAGGCGAATGTCAGGTTCTTAAACAGAGGAGCTTTCCGCGTAAAATATACTGACCCAAACTTGAGACGAAGTTAGGCCTAATAGCTAATTTATAGCAGACATATCTGAAATAATTGAAAACGGTAAAAGATTTGTTGAAGTTTGTATTGTTTTGAAAAGAGAGAATTATAACGTAGAAGGATGTTAACAGTTGTGAGGAAATATATTAAAAAGAGTTGAAGATAAATAGAACACTAAATTTAACACATTTGTTTCAGACAGAATACATGCCGCCTAATGCTTCCCATAGTGTACCTTCCAATACTGGCTCCAAAACTAAATGGCGAAGAGGAGCTTTAATATATATGGCTCTGATTACAACAGGTACGCAGCTTATAGTTCTTTTGTTTATAAATTTCAGATAGTTCCTAAGTAGAAATGTATTGTTTGATTTTAATGTCGTGTTTCTAAATCTGTTTACTAGACTAGTTTGCACAAATTTGTTTTATTATTTTCTCGTGTAATATGTTGGAGCAACTTCCGCGTTTGTAGGAGTTCATGGCAAGAAAACTTCAGTTAATTAATGCTGTCAAGGGTAAGGATGACTACTTCAGGTCTGGTCGTGTTTGTGGTCATGAGTTTTACTGCGGATACTAATAATGTACATAAAGCGTATTACTGTTGTACTTGAATGATGTAATTAATTGTACAGAATAATTTGAGGCCTACACGTAAGTAATAATTTAAAGGATAGGCCTTCTTGCGCAGTGAACATCCAGAAGTCGTTTTGTGAAATTTAACTACCTTATCCGTTATTTTGTTTGTAGGTGTTCTTTTCGCTTTGGGCAGCTTAGCAGTGTGGCATGCACAATTGATTGGCAAGGGAGAAACTAGCATAGAAGCTCATATCAACAAAGCAGAAACGAAGAGGCTTGCCATGGAGAAAAAGGTGTGTAAACAATTATCTGTCTTACTGGGAAAGTACCCGATGAAGAACCAGTGCCGAGTGATGTCAACTTGGCCATTTTGTGGCTAAATCTAGCCAATTTGGAATCTCATTTCAGCTAGGTTTTATTTATTTTATTTTTTCTTGAAAAAAGGAATACATTAAGTAAAATACCACGGAAAAAGCACTAATAAAGATGGTTTTGAAACCCAGCACTGTTTGTGATCAGATACGAGCTTCACAGCGTTCTTTGGTGAATAATCGCAACTATAATTTATCACTATTTAGGTTAAAACTAGACAATAAAATCCGATCCGTTAAGGACATCGAAAGCTTTGAGTGAGTCAGTTTCCATATGAGGTTAATTCTCGTGATTTTTGTAACTCACAGGCATCCAAAGGAATTTTGGCGGGCTTAGAAGGATGCTTTGTCCTATGGACCATTCAACAACAGAAACTAATAAAAAATGCTTTTGTTTGGAAAAGATCTTAGCTTTTCGTTGAATGGTTCTTAGGATCAGATTTTGGAATAGGCCCTCACCGCCCTAGCTCTACATTGCACCAAGAGAAGAGATTTGCAACTTGCTGGGTTTTCTTCCAAGGCGATGATCTCCTTCCCTCTGTTACCCTCAGTGCAACATCATCGACCTAGTTAGGTGCAGCCGGCTGCACAGATGAGAAGACATCCTGAGTTGTCGGTGAGGAATACCTCGTAAATTATTTGGTGACCTATCTCAGAAGATCCAGGGCATTAAGACATTCGGAAAGTACGCTCGCTGACAATTCAGAACGCCTATTCCGAAGAGGGGAATTCTGAACATTAAAAATATTTCTTAGTAACGGCTTTGCGTATTGTGAAGACTAAACCATTTGAGTAAAACTATTGTTTAAATTATAACCATGACAGGCCAGTATTACGAGAAAGAAAAATAAACAATGACAATTTGCATTGTCAGTGTTTTTATTTTGTATTATAAAATATGTTCATTCCCTTAAAATTTTCAGTAAATAATTAAACAACTTCAAACAATAACATTACCTTCTAAACGCACACACACACACACATTATATAAATATATATATAAAATGGTAAAACAGGTAGAAGAAAGGATACTTACATGGTAGATTCTTGAGACAGGTGTACAATAACTTCACAAGCACTATAGAAAAGTAGTACGTTTCGCAAAAGTGTTTTCAACTCGTAAGAGGGAAAATGGATAGAGCGGACAAATGCGGAACTGGTGATAAGGAAACGCCATGTTGTCAATAGATGCTAGGTGACATTGTGGCCAGATTATCAAGGCGGGAAAATGACTAGGGAGGTCGGAGAAAACACCAAACGGAGAAGAAAGTGCGAAGGTTACTAGGAGCAGGTAAAGAATCAGAGGGGAGGGGGAAATAATAATAATAATGATAAAGATGAAGGGGAGAACAAAGAGACAATATAGAAAAATAGAAAGAGCAACTAGAGATGGAACAAAGAAGAGAAAGGAAGAAGAAGACGACACTGCGCTGCAGGGAGTTACAGGCAGTTGAGGCCGGGTTCATGGTTGGCGGAAAGGATAGAGATGTACGTTTGCTCCCATCTCTTTCTAACAGTGGCAGGTGAATCAGGGTTCAGGACTTTCAGGATTCTGACTCGAGCGGTTTCGTCAAAGGTACAGCAGTGATAAGAAGTGTGTTTGGGTATGGGGAGGTGTGTAAGTTGATATTTGGAGGAGTAGCGATGGTTGTTGATGCGGTATGTTAGAGGAGTTTGGGTTTCTCCAACGTAGAAGGCGGAGCATAGGTTACAGAGTAGGAGATAAATGAGGTTGGAAAATATGCAACTGCCGGAGTGTCTGAAAGAGTGCGTCTTGTTAGTGATAGGATGTACGAAGGAAAGACTGTGATCGATAATAGGACAGGTTTTGCAGCGGGGTCTATTGCACTTGCTAGGTTTGTGGAGAGGGGACGGAATTGGTCCAGTTCTGGTGAGAATCGTGTTGAGATCCTAAGGTCTGCGGTAGACAATTTCGGGGCACGATGGAAAAACTCTTTCAGTTTCTGGTGACACAGTAAGTATGGAGTGTGCCAATTTGAGCAGCTCTGGAGGACCTGAAGGCTGGGGTGGTACTGGGTGAGAAGCTTGGGAGTGGAGAGAGCTACGCGGGGAGATCGGTTGGAGCTGGGGTATGTATAAAATGGTAAAATAGGTAGAAAAAAAAGGATACTTACATGGTAGATTCTTGAGACAAAACTATGGACTATATGTATACAAGAACTGATGAAAGAAAAGTCTTCATATTCTTTCGAAATCCACCAATTGCTACAGTTTCCTTTAAAAATCCGTCGTTTGTGTAAAGCTAAATGATATTCAGAAATTTAGAGTCACTAAATTCATTCTGTACAGAATGAGGTAATACAATTCGTATGCTAATGCCGTATTCTCTTAAAACTTAAGGCTGATTGTGACCCGGTAGGAGGATCACCAGGGCTAGAGGTTGAGAAACACCACTTTGAGAGATTAAGTCCGTTGCAAACACACACTGATAGTAGGGAAGGGAACCGTTCAACAGTCCTTGCCTAGGTATCGTACAGGTATTCGCCCGGTGAAACTGAGTTGAAATAATAATAAATAAATAAAAACAGACAGCATTGGCGGTAATAAGGTTTGAACCTACGTGTCTCACCAGTG
>JAGDQP010000715.1:90309-146454 GCA_022664845.1 Lepisma saccharinum
ATATATATATATATATATATATATATATATATATATATACGCAAATAGGTTCTGAAGTATCCGAAGAGGGATCAACGCTATGCAAGCGGGGTAAGATAACTCTTCGTGGTGGTTGTTTGATTTATATGAAACCCAAAAGTTAAACATGTTAACCTCCTCTTCATTACACACAGAGAAACTTAATAAAGATTAATTTCTACTAGTTGGAGGAAGATAGTGAGAAGTTTTAAGTATTACTGTATTCATGATGATTCCCTTCGTTTCAAACTAAAAAAAAAATAAAAAAAAAAATGCTTGTTTAAATTGGTAGAAGTCAATAATGTTTTAAAGAACATCGGCGATTTCTTTTGTTAGCGAAAAAATTTAAATACTTCTTATGAATTAAATTCTATTCATGCCCTTTTGCCAACGAGGCCTTTGAAGAAAGTGGGAGTAAACGAGAGAACCCAGAGAAAACCACGCATATGGTATTTATCTACACAAAGCGCATATGGCACGAGCCGGGATCGAACCATGGACCCTCGCACACGAGGTGAGTGCTCTACTACTGAGGAACCAACATGTTTCTTCTGATGAAGATACCACTCACGGACAGTTTTTATTAATAATTTTCGGGCAACACTGAATTTAATCTCCACGAATAACGTAAACAATATTTTACTGCCGACTGTTCAGAGTTATCCATGTTTTTAGCCACAGGGCGTTGCAGAGATGTGCTCTCCGTTATCAGTAACCACATAATAACCAATTTAGAACACGATGCTATACAACACTATTTCTCTCAAGTATATGTATCAGAAGATAAGAAGACCGGACAATTCAATCATTTATTCTTTCTTTTTCAAATATCTTCTAATGATTCCTGTATTTGGTATTTCTATATAAACTATACATACCGGTTTTATTTATTTTAGTCAAAAAGAGCCGGTATATCATACCGGAGTATCCTGTCCCATTTCGAGCTCTGTTAAGAACACACTGACCTGAATCAATTTTAGTGCACAGCTTAATGCAGACATGCTGAGGGCAATAGTAGTAGCCATTTCTATTCAGAGCTTGTAAGCGCATCAACATGCGGTCAAAAGATAATGGTCATTCATATAAGAAAGGTTAAAACCTGTTTAAATGTCCTAAACTGTATATTTCGTATTTTCTGCCTTGCCTAGCAACCGAGCCGCCATAGCTCGTGGTAAGAGCGTTGGCATAGCATTCTGGAGGTCGTGGGTTCGATCCTAGCGGTCGAATATCCTGACTAGGTTTTTCCAGGGGTTTTTCCTGTCACACCAGGCAAATGCCAGGATGGCACCTTCAACGTAGGCCCTGGGTCACACCTTCTCGAATCCTTTCCTCTCCCCTATCCCGGCCTGAGCCTTAGATGCCTAAAGGCCATAAAGAAAATTCAAATTACTTGTCTAGCAACCAACGTGACTATCAGTTTTGTTATATGATTAGGAACTTGCTATTTACGTATAATTTATAATTTCATTTAACTGAGGGCCAGACATAAAATAGGATGTAAGTGCCAAAAATGTAATATATATATTTGGTGTAAAAAGATGAACGTCTTAACACCAATTTCAGCATAAGGGACAACTACACCTATAACAAGCATGTGTGTTAGCAACAGGTGTAAGTCATATGTGTATTTACTCACAAAAAAAATAATAATTAAAAAATGATTTTTAAAAAACACGCTTTTTTTAAGATGGACTAAAAAGTAAAAAGTAATAAATTGAATTAATCTTGTGAATCGGAAAATAAAAGCGTGGGTGCTCTCAAATATTATGATTTTATGATTTTATGATAAGGTAAGCAACAGCACCCACGCTTTTATTTTCCGATTCACAAGATTAATTTAATTTATTACTTTTTAGTCCATCTTAAAAAGCGTGCTTTCTAAAAATCCTTTTTTAATGTATAATAGATGAATATTAAACTCCTTATGATATGCAACCCGAATTTCACAAAATCGTTGCGGCGTTGCGTGCATTTAAGGATGATTTCGAATAATTTTAATTAATTAATTTCAATTAACTGGATTCTTTTGTCGTATATCTAATGATTGAATATTGTATTGTCATCGGAAGGAAACACGTTTACAAAATGTCAAATATATCTGATGATGGGAAGTGAGTTAAAAATCAATTACAAGATTTGTACCAGAGATGATTACAGAGCAAGTTAATATAAAGCTTGTAAAAAGGCTGAATTCCTGGAGTTTTCAGTTTGGCACTTACGTCCTATTTTATGTCTACCTTTCAATAGCTAGAAATCTCCATAGATGGCAGCACACTAACTGACTTGTTTCCACTGTTTCTGTGTATGTAAATAATTGTTTCTTTGGTAAATATTGTCATTCAACTTCATTTCGTACATTGTAATTAAAAAAGGACTTCTTTTCAGTGAACTTTCATATGTTCGATCAGTTTTTTTTGTCTAACCAAGAAATGTTGGAATCAGGTTCATATCCGGAATTGAATTTTTCCTGATGGTTGAAATAGCCTTATACAAGACTCTCTGCCATAGTGCTGTTACCGCCCATAAAAATCATTTTATTTTATCTTACAATACTTCCTGTGTGTGGTGTATTACTTTATTCTACACGAAACATAAGTAGATATCTTCAGAACTTCAAATTGCTGTATTATTTCTGTTGTAAGTAGAAAGTATCTTCTGTAAGATCGACCCCAGTACTCGTTTGTAGCAGCGCTTAGGCCTATCACTTAGGTGATTCGACCATACGAGTGTTACAGGCAGATCAACTTCCACGATTCAACGGACGAAAGAAGACTAAGCGAATACACCCTGAGATTCTACGCCTATTGTTCCAGAGTGATAATAGAAACCCTAATCAACATTCCGTTTGTTTAGTAGAGGCGTTTGAGTTTATACCTATACGTATAGGTTAGGAGGTTGATGATGGAACAGAAGCCAAAACGATGTAAAGAAACAAAATAGAAATGTATTTCGGCATCAGGTGTTTACTGGTAACATTGACAGCAAATCTGTTGCAAGAGATGTTTGTGAAAGAGGTAAGAAAGTTGAACCCTATTGGAAACAAATGCCTCGGGATACTGGTCTGATACGGTACAATGCAACTCTTTAATTAGCAATGTGTAAGTATATGCAGTTGCAAGAAGATGGACAAACTGGAACTGAAGAGAATGTACACCAGACTAGAACCTTTTTGTATATATTTTGCTGATAGAAGGGAAATTATTTCATTTTGAGGTAATGTCCACAAAGTACGCCACTGCCCGCAGCCAGACAGTCAAGTATGCGAGCAACTAGGAAGAACATTCCTAAGATTCCTGGGCTCAATAAAAAACGGCGTAGTAAACAACATGATCATCAGAAGACTTGAATTGATAGGCTCAGCAATAGGCAGTGGACAGTAGTCTTCACTTTGGTCATTAACCTGCCTACCAACTCGGCCTGTCGCCGGTCCGCGCCAGGGCCTGGCCATACCACCGCAAAACCAGTCATTAGGATAATGATTGGGCGTCACTTTTAGAAGCGCAACCAGCCAGCTATGCTTGCAGTCAACCGCCGCCATCTCGCCGCCGCTTTGTAGTGACCCAGCTGCCGCCCGTCATCTTCGTCATGTTGGATTCTTTGGTGAGTGAGATAGATCTTTGGTACGTTTGTTTGCGTATTTTTAGAGATGGTGAAATCTCGTTGCCTGAATATCTTGCTTAAGACGCGTAATTGTATGGGCCAATAAAATCCCCTCTTGGTTTTGGACCACTGCATATCATTTATGTATTCCTAGCGTCTACCTGATACCTATGCCTACCACTAGCTACGTAATAAACCCCCAAGATACTTCCCAAGCATTTGTCGTCCTTCAAGTAAGGATTACCTCAGTCACATCAGGCAAATGTCGGGATGGTACCACGATTTTCAAGATAGGAGTTCTTGAAGTCATCATGGTGTAGGCTGGGTAATTTTTTTAAGCACTAGGTTACGGTTCTGTTTCTTTTAACGCGGGGTTTAACGCCCCCCCCCCCTCCTTGCTTGAGTTTCGCTAAGTTTTTTCAAGAAATTTAAGTGTTATATTTTTTCAAGTATTTTTTTCTGGTTATGTATGAATACACCGGATGGGAAACAGACCTGTCTATAGATTCCTCACTTTGACGAAGTTGCGAATGGCGCAAAACAAACACAAGAACAGTTAAACGATTTGCTTAATTTGTCAAATTCTTTTTCGAAACCTTCAGCTAGTTCTAAACCAACTAAAATGGCAGTCCCACCTCTGAAGTCGCTTCACTTGCGGAACAGCTGATCCAGCTGAGAAACTCCCCTACTTTTTCGGGACTAGACCCCGCGGCAGTAGATATTTTTTTCCCTATCTTTTGACAATCTGTTAACTCAATTTAATTGGGATGCCGTAAGTGTTCTTCCATCGTTCTTAACAGACCGAACATTAGATTATTTTTATACGATTTCACATTCCGCTGATTTTGCTGCAAAGTCTTACGAAGACATAAAGAAGCAATTTATTGATGTCTTCAGAGGGATCGCCTGCCCTTTCGGGACAGACGAAGTAATTCGCTCACGTAAGCAGATGCTCGGGGAACATACTTATGCTTACATCATGAGTAAACCTAGGTTAATCCGTACTTATCTCCCTTAAGCGACAAACGATTTTATTTTAAAATCGGTCATACAAGGACTCCGTAGTGATTTATTGGCCCGGGTTGCGTCCAAGAAAACTTCCACAGTCAGTGAATTGATATCGGAGACTATCGATAATAATTATTACTCCATTACAGAGCAAAGAAAGGAAGAAATGGAACAATTAAATCAAATGATGAATCCAGTACAGTAGGTCATTCTCCGGCCCTTGCTTATGACCCAGTTCTGTTTCCGACTCTGTATCCGCCAACACACGTTGCAACTCGAAGCAATTCTGTGACAGCATATTTACAGCAGCAACATGCTCAGTCAGCTATTACGAGTTCTAGCTTTCCACATGCAACAGGTACTTTACCTGTGGTACAGCCTTCGACTCCTGTACCCATCTTTTCTCATCTTATGCCGTACCCAGCAACACAAACAATATCTCCAAACCCAAGTTTGGAAACCTTGCAAAAAGAAATAGAACACCTTCAAGGCATGATTCAGACGGCCCAAACCCCTAGGGCACCCGCCCAACCATCAACGTCTATACAATCGGATGATACAGTAGACTCACTGTGCTCTAATTTGTCCCAACTTGTGTTACAGTTCGAATCAAGTTCAAAACCTGCGAACAATAACAATAACAACCGGGGTAAGAACAACTACCATGGTAAAAGTAATAATAGAAAACCACCCCCAAATAAGGGTCCAATTATATGTTAAAATTGTCAGGAGAGAGCCATTTTGCGAAAGATTGTAGACTAAGGGGAGGAAGCAGTAGTAACAACAACAACTCATCTCAGGGAAACTAAGAGAGAGACAGCTCGAAAAGGGACGTCGATATATGAGTCAGGAAATTTCTGTCCCATTAACGGTACGCAACAACCTTTCATTTATTACGGCACATATTAACAACAAACCACAGCAATTTTTGATTGATGGGGACGCCCAGTGTTCAATTTTTAACCCAAATTTTTGTCCAAAAAATGCGAAGCGACTACCTTTTCAGACGTCACTTAAAGGAAGGCAGAGAATAGGGTAGTAAGCAACGAAATAGCATTGGTTAATTTGAAGATTGATGGTAAGACGTTTCGCCATCCATTTTGTTTGTGTTCTGTGGACAAAAATTATGCCATTTTGGGTGGGGACATTTTACAGTTTTTATATGTTGTAATCGACCATAAATTGAACGAACTACATATGACACGCTTCGGACGTGCACCAGGTTCCTCTTTTTTAGGCCCCGCTAGAAAATGCTATGTTGTCCCGAACATGGTCTTCCAGACTCTGATCATAGAAGACCAACCCAAAATTTTGACCACAAAAAAGGTGAAACTTGAACCTAAGGCAACGTTGTGTGTACCAGTTAAAATCATGAATTTTCAAGGAAAGGACGAAAATTTAATTTTAGATCCTGAAGAAGACACCCTCAGTTCCATTGGACTACAGTCTGGCCCGAACTCGTAAATGATACTTTCTAATAACACAGAGGAGACAACCAGTCTCCCACGATACGCCACCATTGGAACCTTAGTTCCTTGCGACATAATTTCCACATTTACAGAGGACGATCCGGAGGTCGATCTGGCCAATATACCATCTCCTTCATGGATGTCGGTATCTGAAAAAGAGGAAGAGGAAATTCGTAAACGTCACCAGTTTCACTCAAAATTGGCAGATCCAGGCATAATCAAGTGTAATCCTGACTTGTCTGAGGAACAGAAGCAAAGATTACACCAACTCATTCACGAATATGCAGACGTTTTTAACTGGACATCGGCATGTTTTGGGATGACATCCCTCCTGAAACACCACATAGACACTGAAAACAGTGAACCAGTAAACGTCAAGCAGTTCCCCCTCCCTATCCACCTCTGGTCAGAAATTAAAAAGCAGTTAGAAAAATTGTGTGAACAAAAGATCATCGAACCGTGTACGGGTTCAGAATACAATATCCCAGTGATGCTAGTGAAAAAGGAGGACGGGCATTCATACAGTTTTATATGTGACCTTCGAAATCTCAACAAGGGCATCAAACCTATAGGAACAAACTACCCTAATATCGAAGAAATTTTGACCAATATCGCAGGAAAGAAATATCTTTTATCTCTTAACCTTTCACAGTCCTATTTTTCCATACCTATTACGAAGGGGTCTAGGCACAAAACGAACTTCACTATCACCTCCTGCGGAAATTTTCATCACACAGCTTGTCCCATGAGGTTGCGGACCAGTAGTTCTCAGCTCAGCATACTCATGAAAATGGTAACAGAAGGAATACCACTATATGGATGACATTATATGTCATGTGTCAATATGGTCACAAACCCTCTAACTTTTAGAAATTATTTTTCTTCGACTGAGGTATGCAAACTTACGTCTCAACCCTAACAAGTATTTGATTGGGTATTTCAAGCTAGAAATTGTAGGGAATATTGTGTCGAGTCAATCCATTGAAGTTTTACCAAAGATAGTGTCCGCCATTTTAGATTATCCCACCCTCTAAGACGAAAAAGAATGTTGTCTTTCTGTGGGGTGCTCAATTTCGTACGCTGTCACATCCCTAATTTCGCTTTACACTGCGCACCCTTATCTCATCTGTTGAAAAAGGACGTCACATTTCATTGGTCAGAACAGTGTCAGGCCAGTTTCAATTTGTTGAAACAATTGATTACATCGGCTCAGAAAACCTCATACGTTCTCATTGACAGTTCTTATGTGGGCCTAGCTGGGCCTCTTTTCCAATACGGAGAGGATAAAATCCTCCATCCTATAGCGTTTTGCTCTAGACGCCTAATTCCCAGAGAAGAAAATAGTGTTCTAGATTTGGAAGCCGCAGGCGCATTTCACGTCTTCAAAACTTTCAAATATTTCCTCTACGGGGCAAGTTTCAAAGTTTTTTTCTGACCGTGATGCTCTCAGTTACACGTAATCTTACGGGTAAATTAGCCAGGTTGGCGATTTTCTTTTCTGGGTTCGATTTTGAAACAACTCATATTTCAGGGGTGAAAACTCCTCGCAGATGGGCTTAGCAGATTCCCTGCGGATCCCCCTCCAAAAGAAGAGGAGGTAGACTTTTCAGACTGCTCTGTTCTCCACTTTTCTTTAGAACCATCAAAATTCCAGCAGAAACAAAGAGATGATAATTATTCCGGTAAAATCATGACTTCCTCGAACATCCCCCAAATTTGACCAAATACCTTTCGAAATTCCACACCTTCTCTAAATATAAATCTAATCGTAAGAGTCAACGTTTGTTTCACGACAGAGTGGTTTATAGTTTGAACAATGCAGTCATCTATTCCTCGTTGGGAGCAAGAAGAACCACACTTATAGACTTAGGTGCTTTTAGTCACTTATACATTCAGAGAAAAATCAACCGAAAGCGTGGGTTAGGATGTTGTCACTTTCAGTGTAAAATTAATGTTACATATATGTTTTACACAAAAACCTTGTGTGACTTTACTGTGTGTTGTGTTTTATAGTAGGATATTGTGATATAAATTTTCGTTCTGAGTCTAGTGTATTAACATGCCTGGAATTAATTATTGTTCTTAACTCCATTTTGATTAACAGTAGACTCAAGGTGTTCCTGCGATCATTGATTCAGTTGTGTAGCACCACGACAAGCGTGCCGTCCTGCAATAAAAGAGTTAACGAAGTGACTAATTTATTGGCAAGTGTATTCATCTAAATGGCGATTGGCTGAAACAACAGTTTCTGTCTCCTGTCTGTATCTAAATTATAATTTGTGTACTGGCTGAAACATTTTCTATCTCCTTTCAGGTCTACGTGAATCCATACGACTTTAAACCAAGAAAGAACTGGAGATTATTCCTTGGTTTGGTTCAAGGAAGGTAAGAACTGCTCAACGTTTTGAGGATGCACGTAGTATCATTTGTAATATAAATAGGCTTATACTTCGTTAGAGGGGTAGACAATAATTGTTATCTGTATAGTGGTGGTTGCTGTGGGCAGGCAATGGTTAATAGAAAAAAGAAAAAGAAGAAAAATGTCTCCCAAGGAGATATAAACAGACACAGTGGAACCTCTTTAAGTTGGACACTCGCTGTACCTTGGAAAAATATTCGATTCCTATCCACACGATGCATCATGGTACTGTTCAGAGACAGCCCATAGGTAGACAGCAGGGATATGAACATGCTTGATGCTACTAACCGCGCATATTTGCCTGACTTTGCTGGCGTGTGTGTAGTGACATAGTCTGACATCAACAGGTGTGCCTCGAATCCTTGGGTTCACAGAATTGAGTGATTTCCAACGAGGGCGTATTGGATAATACGAAGTTCAAATACGGCTAATCGGGTGATTGTGTAGTTCAAAACAACGCGAAAGGAAATCATGTTGCCAAGTTCTGGTTGCTTTGGACTAACAGTACTACAACTGGTGGTGTTAGGCAGTCCATGTTGCAAGGATGTATGCATGGCGGAACTGCCAGACGGAAACCAGTGTTCACCATAGCCAATATTACCAAACGAAGGCAGTGCAACACCCTTTGACTTCCGGCATCATCTCACACGAGTGGTCTTTTGCCCCTTTTCATGTAGCGGTCGCGTATGAATCTGTAGGAACCCTTGCCAAGAATACAGCATTAACAGGGTGTCTACTGACCTGGAATTCAATTTTTAACCTGGAAAAAGACTGGAGTTCAAGCAGAAACCTGGAACTTTTTGAAGTTATTTTAAACTTATATGTTCACAATGTCCACTTGTATTGAATTGGTAAATTTAATGTCACAGAATGAGCGGCACTCAAAGTATATAATCTTTGTAAGAAGCCCCTCAGGGACTCACAGACTTGTTGTGAATACGAGTAATCATGCCTTTTTTTTTAACGTACTTTGGTTCTTAAGTTAAACTAAGTTTTGAAATTACTTAACTTCGGCATATACTTTTCAAAGTATTTGAATGCAAATAAAGTCATTTTAACCGCGCAAGAACCAAACTGTTATGTCTCACCTGTAGCTTCAATATGAATTGGCTGGCCTTTCGTAAAAACTCTCGGTTGTTCTTCAGGCTATCGTTGAGATGTAATTTAAGTAAAGTTGTTTTTGCGAGATTAGATTGTATGTAAAATAATGTAAACATTACGACTCCCCCCCCCCCCTTCCCTAATTTACTGTGCCTGAGGAGGTACTCTTTTCTTAGGTTTCTGCTTTTTCTAGATTACCGCATTTCGAATTTTAACACATGTGTGCTTACCTGCACATAAAATATTTTTGGTAATTCTTATACTCGAACAGATATTTATTGTAAATATTGCGTAAATACATTTTACCTACACACGGCAGATATTCTTCCAATACGGCCGCAGGTACTCGGACTAGCCTCTTTTACAATCTTTGGCGTTACAGGTACTCAAGTGTTTCAGTTAAGAAATAATACACATCTTTCTTCATACTTATATATACATATTTACTAAACTTCACATTGAATATAATAATAATAATAGAAACACTTAAATTACATCTCTACGACGGGCTGAAGATGGAACGAGAACCGCTTCGAAAAGCCTACGCAATTCTTAATGTAGCAACTCTTTAAGGAATACCATTAGAAACCTTACTTTAAGGTGAGTTATAATAGTTGTATTTTAATTCAATTGAATTCGAATTGATTTTATTTATTTTGCTTAGGCAACTTTGTCTCAATCGGGTAGTTGTTAATATTTTTTTGTTTGTTTGCAAGAGGAAAATGTAATGACCTGGAAAAAGAAGAAAAATAGACGTGGAAAACCTGGAATTTGAAAATTAACATTCAGTAGACACCCTGATTAACCTACTACAAACAACACAAGCATGGTGAATTTGCCGTTATAGTGTGGGGTACCATTTCGCATACAGGACGATCCGAGCCCGTGCAATGTGTGGACATTATTAACAGCGTGTAATACATCGAAATGTTGAAGAGGTCTTCTTCAAATATTCTCAGGTAGTATGCTGACCGAAACTTCTGTTCTGTTCATGCAAGATGGCGCATTGTTTCTCGCTGCGAAAACTATCCAGGTATCTAAAGGCATTCATGTGCCATTTAGCCTTCGGTCACTAACCCAATAGAACATATCTAGGGTGTGCTTGATCGTGCAGGAAGGTGCGTGGCGAGTGGATTAACATTCCACAGTTCAAGACAGGACTCGTTGATTCCATGCCGGACCAGAAGTTTGTGAAAAGTACGCGGGTAGGATACCAGGTGTGTAAATATGAAACCGGAATTTGTGCATAGACGGCGTTAGCTGTCACTGTGGTTACCGTAAAACTGCGTCCTTGGCGCCACTTGCTTGTTTTGACTGCTGATAACGATTTGCAACTCACAACCAGACAAGTTTCATGTCATAGTGTAGTGTTTAACAGCGTTGAACATGGCGCAATTTATAGCTACAAACTACGATGTGCGGACAGCATTGATTTTTTGTTACCATTTGAAGAAAACTCTGCAGAATCGCATCGCATGCTTGTCGAAGCTTACGGTGATCATGCTCTTGGTAAGTCACAGTGCTATGCGAGGTTTACAAAATTTAAAAGTGGCGATTTTGACGTGAGAAACGAAGAACGTGGAAGACCACCGAAAAAGTTTGCAGTCAGGGAATTGCAAGTTTTGTTGAATGAGGATGACGCTCAAACGCAGTGACAACTCGCGGATCAATTAAATGTGACACGAGAAGCAGTTTCCATACGTTTAAAAGCCATGGGCAAGATTCAGAAGGTGGGAAAATGGGTTCCACATGCATTGACTGAACGACAACAGGAAAACCGAAAAACCACTTGCGAAATTCTGCTCGCCATATACAAAAGGAAATAATTTCTCCATCGAATTGTGACTGGTGACGAAAAGTGGATCTATTTCGAGAATCCTAAGCGTAAAAGATCATGGGTAACTCCCGGAGATCCGGCGACATCGACTGCAAGACCAAATCGCTATGGACGGAAAACAATGCTTTGTGTTTGGTGGGATCAGAAGGGAGTGATCTATTATGAACTGCTGAAACCTGGCGAAACCGTTAATACCCAACGTTACCGACAACAAATGATCGATTTGCATCAAGCTTTGCGTGAAAAATGACCAGAATATGACCAAAGACAACATAAAGTGATTGTGCTTCACGATAATGCACCCTCCCACACAGCAGAACCGGTCAAGGAAACGATTGCGACGTTTGGCTGGGAAATCCTTCCGCATGCGGCTTACTCACCAAACTTGGCGCCTTCCGATTTTCACTTATTTGCATCCATGGGACACGCACTTTCTGACCAGCGCTTCACGCCTTACGAAAATGGCTTGATGACTGGTTTGCAGCACAAGAGGCACAGTTTTTTTGGTCTGGCATTCACACATTGTCGGAACGATGGCAGAAATGTATCGCTAGCGATGGCCAATATTTCGGATAAAATAGTTCTTAGCATTGCCATCCAATCACTGTGTCTTTTCTGTACATAAATTCCGGTTTCATATTTACGCACCTGGTAACAAAGTTTTAGCGTGCATATATTGCATTAGTATCCAGTTGCGGCCATTCAAGGGTGTCTATTTACTTATGGGTTGTTACTTGGCAAGTATTTTTACAAAAACGGTGGAATTATGTATTGTGCTGTAGTTATTGCGAGTTAGATCTCAATAGGAAACCACCACGATAAATAACTTGTTCCTTCATTACGTTGTTTGTTTGGATAATTTTTGCGTTGGTCAAAGGGAGAGATCGAGCACCATCGTTCCCGGTGGCCGTGCGGTCTGCGGCGATTGGCCAACGGCTCGAAGGTCCCAGGTTCGAGTCCCGGCTGGGGCATGGGTGTGGATTTTAACAAGGTGTAAAGAGCCGAATCGTGACGGGCCGAAGTCCAAAGTTACTAGACTGGCCCATATAAAAATCAAGTTTACCAAAGTTGTTATTGTTTTCTTCCTTTTTTAATACTAGTTTTCTTTGCATACTGAATTGCTTCCGTGGCTCCGCAGTCGCAGATTTGTTTCTGTTGATATTCGATACACTCGATTCGAAACATGAAATTCGCCTACCAAAATTTTCGGTCCTATTGATTCTGCTTATTTTATTATAACAAAACTTCTTTTGGAAAAGAAAAAAATGGCGCAGGAGACGGTTCCGCTGACAAGAATAAACCCAATAATGATTGTAGTTTCTCAACATAAAAACATTGCAGTTAAATTTGGAATCATTAAATCAATCACTCCGCCCATTTTCTGCATTCTAGGCACCTCATCTCATGTTAAAAATAACTCCTCTGTGCATTTTATCGCAAATGAGAATCTACGGACAAGAGGGGGGGGGGATAGGATATAGAGTAAATCTCTATGGAAATACGCAGGATTTTATCCGGTTTCTGAATAAAAAAAAAATGTGTGCAATGTAGACAGGTATAATATGTATGGGCTTTCACTGTATAAATGGCGTTAAAAAAAATATGATCATTAATTGAAGGATTAACTCGTCAGACCGAAATAAATTAAAAAAAAAAAAAGTTCCATTCAAGAAATTTCAAAACTTGAGTAGAGATGCATCCGAATGTTTCACAGCATTGTCACAAATAACGTAATATGTCGACAGTTACAAGGTAATCAAAAAAAGTTTTTGCCGTTCTAGAGCAGTGATACACAAAGAACAGTACAGTGGACGGTACTTACCTTTAGGTTTCGAAGTAAGCTCCATCAGCATCCGACACTTTTTGCCAACGTTCCTGCAGCTGCACAATACCCTGGTGATAAAAGTCGACGGTCTTCGAGGCAAAGAAGTCCGTGAGTGCGTTCCGCAGGTCTCCCTCATTGGCGAAGTATCTCCCACGGAGGTGGTTGTCGAGGGAATGAAACATGTAATCTGTTAGCGGAACTGCTGTGAGTAGAGATCAGCAGTGATTGTCTGACCAGGTGGAAGGAGCTCGTAATGCACCACTTGGCGACAAGTCCACCATACAGAAAGCATAACCTTTCGTGGGTGCAGAGGTGATCTTGAGGTATGAGAAACAGGGTCACGTGGTGAGTGGCGACAACCAATGTTTGGTACGCTTGGGATTGTTATAGAGGACCCACTTTTCGAGCAAGCGATCAAATATGGGTGTGTTCAGGTGCCGAGTGAGCAAGGACAAACAGGCTGTCACTCGTTGTTCCTTGTTGGCTGCCGACAATGTGTGGGGTACCCACTTGTTTAACCTGTATGACTTCCCTATCCCATGCAGGCGCAGTCTGACTGTTTCATCGGAAACATGGAACCTTTCTGCAAGTTCATCACACGTTAGACCACTGTCCTCCTCGATGGCTGCTTTCAGGGCCTCGTCATCCAACACACGTGGTCGTCCACTGCGAGGTTCATCAGCAAGGTTCACTTCTTCCGAACGGAATTTCTGGAACCAATGCCTGGCGGTGCGTTCGTTCACGGCATTCTCACCAACTGCCTGGCATATGCGGCGACTTGATGCAGCAGCTGACAGGTCCACTTTAAAGTCATGCACACGCGAACAAGTTGCTTCGATACCTCCATTTCTCTTTTACACTTGACGAGCTATGACTGCTGTGTTGAGCACTGTGCTTGTATTACTGAAGGTCGATGGTCAGACTAACTCCCGATCGCTTGGCAGGCACGTGCGTCATTTCGTTTCCTCCCTGTGAGCGCACGATTAATGGAACTTCAAAAACGGCAAAAACTTTTTGGTTACCTTGTAATATCGTAAGATATGTCGGCTTAACAAATCACAGTCAAAGTTGTACCTAATCAGTTCATTTGAGTAAAGTATATGATTGAAAAAGAGACGCATAATTTTTTTTTTTTTTTTTTCATGTGAGAATTAATACAAGTATAGAAATCCCCATGGCGTCAGTTCTTCAGGAGTTGAAATGGTGATGTCCCTTGGCAAGGATTTCCAGTGGTAGCGATTGGGAAGATAGCGGCTAGGGAATTTATAAAAATACAATCACGAAAATATGTATTCCTTGAACGTTAAATTATTTTTTTTATTTGACATATTTATGGAGACCAAACAAGCAACAGTGACCTAAAATCATTACATGTTTGGAGATGACATCTCACGGGCATAGGTAACTCCTTGCCTAATTAATCATTTCCTGATATATATATATATATATTTTTAGTGTACCATGCGGACAGTTGGGACTGAGGAAAAACCCTGTAAAACTTCAGCTAGGATGGCTGATATAAATAGGACTAGAACCCGCGCCACTTTCCCAATGCTGCTTCGAAATATGCAAGCGTAACCACTGGACCACGAGGGGGTGGATCGTCACTCACGATTAGTAAATATCCCTCAGATATATGCTGCTCGTCCTTTCTTTGTTCTGCTGTCTTCATTTCCATCATTCGTTCCCTTCGATGATGGTTTACCACTGTAAGCTATTTTTTACCTGTATATTTTTTCTTTTGGCATGTGTTTTCTGGCCTGTTTTCTCTCACCTTGTAGTATGTTTGTATTTAGTCTTAGGTGAAAGCGGTGTGTTTATTTTCTGTCTATATTGTGAAATAGTTTAGTCGACGAGCTCAGAAAAGTGGTGAGACATGAGTTTTATTTCTGGCTATGGCAACAATATAATATGCGACTCCTAAGGAAGTAAAGGCACAAATAATAGAACTATGAAACAAAAACCACCAAGAAACATACAGCACTGCTAAATCGCTAAGTCATTCACTATTATTACGAAGTTTGTTAATACTATCCACGGTAGAAGGTAATTGGTTTGGGATAGAAGTCAGAGATGGCTGCCCACCGTTGGTCCACATCAAGCTTTACAAGCATGAGTAAAGCCAGGAAGGTGTCATTCAGCATCAGAAGAAGCGAGCCTCATGTATTGTTTCAAGCCCCCGCCCTCCGAAAAATTGGTGACCTGGTTGAGAACTTCTTCATCATTACTCTCCAGAAATATCTCGGGACCATCACCTCTTTCAGAGTCTGATCATTTTCCTGTCTGAGAAAATATTCACTGATATAGATTTGGTGATTTCCGTTTATTTATTAATTAATTAATTTATTTATTTTTGTAATATTACTTTCTCACCAGCCTAATAACAGAAGAGCTTGAGCCGAAAGCTACGTGGGGCCACGGTGGCTCATTTGGTAGAGCGTTCACCTCTGGTGCTAGGGGTCGTCGGATCGATCCCTGCCATGTGGGCTTTGTGGTGGACAAACACCGTGTGCGTGGGTTTTCTCGGGGTGTTCCAGTTTCCTCCCACTTTCTTCGTTTCCGCCCATCATCATCATCCATACGGCCGGCCTGAGCCATAGTTGCCTAAAGGCCTTAAAATAAATTCAATTCAAATTCCGAAAGCTACGTCCCCTCTTTACCTCCTCCAGTATAAGTTTCAACTGGCTAACCTGGCACTTACGATTTCGTAATATTTGTGTGTCACAAAATGGAAAAGTGAAATATTCTCTCATCCCTGTGCTGTTTACACAGATGTCAAAAATTCAGATTATAACCAAACTTTGTATATCGATCTAGCCAAACACCTATTTAGATTTTTCTGGGACCTGCCGTCCAGTAGGAAGGGTGTAAATGGTAATTAATGGGTGAGGTCTGACGTACGGAAATAGTAGAAGCATAAGTGTGAACATCCTTTCATAGCGTCCTCGTGAAACAAGCGGAAGAGTGTTAGCTTACCATACGAAAGGTCCTCGATTCGAGTCCTGGTTGTGACTTTTATATTTCTTTTCTGTAGTACATGTGCAATTTTTAGGCTTCGAAGTATGCTTTTGACATGTCAAATGAATGTTATTTTTTCGTACCTTTTTTGTTTTTCATTTTTATTCTTTTTGCTTCATTTATTTATAATCTGCTAATTTACATATTATGTTCACATAAGAAACAGATACAATATAAATTTAAAAATAAAAATTAATAAATGGTTGCATTATACTTACCTAATGAATAATAATAATAATTCGGAATATGTATGCAACCGTTTATTTTCATTTTCATAGTGTTTCTGTTTGTTATGTGAACATACAGCTGTACTATATAAGTTAGCAGATTTTAAATAAAGAAAGAAAAAAATACGAATGAAAAAAATAGAAAACAATACCATTCACTTTACATGTTATGAAATATAAAAATTGCTCATGTACGACAGAAAAAGTGCAAAATAAATGTCATGACCAGGACTCGAACCGAGGACCTTTCGCATGGTAAGTTAACGCTCTTCCGCTTGTTCCACGAGGACGCTATGAAAGGATGTTCACACTTATGCTTCTACTACTCTCCGTACTTTAGACCTCGCACATTAATTAGCATTCACGCCCTTCCTACTGGACGGCAGCTCCTAGAAAAAACTATACAGGAGTTTTGCCAGACACACTATTGATATACAAAGTTTGGTTTCAGTCTGAATTTTTGACATCTGGATGTTTGGTTGTTAGTTTCAAGGTCGCACTTGAAAAATCTAACTTTCGTAATCACTTATAAAGCAATGAAGAAAATATGGATTCTTCATTTTCAAGTCATTAAAGAATTTGTTTCGTAATTTCCTTTCGACGTGAATTTTCGTCACTTAAATTTCTGAGATCAATCTGTAAATACACTTTCTTCATGTTTAAATTTTTTTATATACCATCATAGTTCCTCAGCTATCATTCCACTCTTGGGGATGCAAGCCTTCACGGTTAATGGTAACGTCTAAGCTTTTAGAAACTGGCCTCACAACGAGATGTTTCACACTTTTCTCAACCTTCCAATAACGTTTTCTCTGACCAAAACACGTGTGCACAAAATACAGAATCATAACCTAACGCAATTGTTAATTTTACTTCATGCGTTTCGGCAGCATTATTTAACTTCACACAAAATTCAATTGGATAATGATTTTTGTTACGCATAGACAGTACACAATATTTACACAAATAATTGCCGAATCAAAAGTGCTCAAGTTAGCCAATTGAAACTTGCCCTGGAGCGAGAGACGAGCTTTTGGTTTGAAGTTTTATTTATTGTTATAGTCAGTGGCGTGAAACTTTTATGGAGAATTTACGTATAAACATTTTTTATGAGTTTTCGCGGGAATGAATTTGGAGATGTTACTGTTACGCATAGCCTTCAGGTCTTTGGTAGCACAAGTTCCCCACCATTGGCTGGACAAGCTTTGGTTTGCAGCCGGTAAAAACATGGTGCCGCTGGTTACTTATATCGTGGGAATACACATCTTTCCGTAAAGGTTGCGGAATTTCGAAACTTGCTGTAAAGAAATTTTATTGGTTACAGTGTTGCAATATCTGGAAATCAAAATCTGCTTCTTTACTTTTTTTTTACATTATATCAGATATAGTGGGCGTAATATTTAATATGTTGTTGTACTTTTATAGGACATGGAGGCATGTTTTGTTGCCTTCTGCCCACAAGCCACTGGGAGATGCTTTGACCTGGAAGACCATCCATTCCAAGGACGATGACAGCGAGGAAGAAGAGGAGGATTATGTTGATAGTTGGGTGAAATGTTCAAAAGAACCGTGAGAGGGAGTACCAGTTTATGTTGAATTTATTTATTTTTAACAGTATTTTAAATGGTTGGTGAATGGATGAATGATTATGTGACTGAGAAGTATTAATGAATTCAGTACTTGGTACTGATGAATTTATATTTTTGCTCAAACTGTAAATGAAGTGTTTATTTATTTATGAACTTATCTTTTCATTCTATAAAGTATCCTTCAAGAGTATTTAGAAATACCGAATGTATCTTTTTATTAGCTGTATATTGGATTTGAAAAACTGGGATTTTTAAAAATCGCATTCACTTTTTATTGATTTAGCGAGGACCACCATGTTGAAATTTCAAAGTTTAGGGTGTTTAAAAAATTGTTCACAATTTTTTAGTTCCAGTGTTGCTAACTTTAGATAAGAGTTTCATTATTAAATTTCTACATGTAATTCACTAGTGCTCTAGCCAGCGCTTCCCGACATTCCGACAGAAATATTCCTGATGAAATTTCATATAAACTTTATTTTTCTTCGGCCATTTCAATAACTATTGACTGTGGCCCGTTCCGATTATGAGTCCAATTCCTTTTTTAAAGTTTCACAAACATCGAAGGCCCTTCGAACACGCAACCTCGTGGATGGACACATTCCCGACATCAGCAAGCAGTTCGACTGGGATGTTTCCGCATCATTCTGTTATTCTTACCTCGTGTTATTGAAGCTCTTTTGGTCTGCGTAACATAAGCTTTGCTTCTCACGTAGTCCTTCAGTAGGAAAGCGCGTGGCGTCAAATTCACCGAACGTGAGGTATTTTTGACAGGGCCTTCGTGACCGGTCGGGAAAATCCACGTTGAAAAAGAGTTTCTGCTGAAGTGTTACATTCAGAATTAAGGTTAACGATAGGTAGCACCATGCTTGAAAAAAGTTCAAACCCGTCCCGGTACCAGGTATTAAATCCTTTTCTTACGTCGGTTTATTTAATCTTTTAGTAGAAAAGGGCCATTATCATCCTGGTGAACCTCTTGCTGTCCCGGTAGCAACGCTACCGTACTATGCAAGTTCTTCCATGCATGGGTAGCACCTTATCACTTATCGTAGCTAATATTACTGTGGATTACATAAGTAGGTTTTTATTAGTTCCAAAAAACGAAATGTATGTCAAACTTAATATTTATATAAATGAAGTTATACTGCTCGAAAAACCATCAAGAAAGTAGTTTATTTTGTATCGAATTGAATCCTGAGAATGTATCTTATGCACTCGAAGGGTACTTTATGCTTCTGTATTATTCATATGTGATCATCGAAACGTAATATATATATATATTTATATATTATTGTAGCTCAAGTATTCTTTTTACAAGTTATTTATGTATATAAGTTCCATTCGCTGAAAGACTTTCGTGAAGAGTATCTTGGAAAGTGTAACCGTCCAATTGTTAAAAGTAACTATATTTGAAATCGAAGAAATTAGTAGAATTTTTCTTGTACTTCCTAATTGAACACCGTTTATATGGATACTATTTATTTCTCTCGTTGTTTTACTTATAAAGAAAAGAGGAGAAAGTATTAGATGTCTTGTAAATAAGTAGTAGGTGTTTAGCCGTCTTGAAGAGTAGAGATGTTTTCAGTTATTGTAAGATAGAGAGTATTAATTTTATTGTATATTATTGATATTATTTGCAGTAACTGTGATTATTATTAAATTATTATTGTTTATAGCATCAAAAATAAATGTAAAAAAAATGAGGAAGAGTTTGATGTGAGCGGTGGTGTCTTCTTCCACGATTTTGAATGATTAAGCTAGCCATCTCCCAAAATTTCGTGTTAAATGTTTACTTAGGGATTGGGGTGGTTGATAGGGATCTTTCCTCTCTCGAAAACAACCTCTTTTTCAATGTGCTAAGTAGCTTTGTCGCACTGAACGCCAGTTTCCGTAACATCGTTGCTACTCCTTGTTTTATGTAAGCTTTGCAATAACTTCTAACGTGAAATTCCTTTCTGTTTCAGTATATTTAGCCATTGCGGTCCTCTTACCGTGAGAGTATGAAAAATGAAACTCCTATATTCTTTGCAAATATAACTGTTACAAGGGGCTTCATTATACTCTTAAATCATATACAGCATACAAACATGAATTTTTATAGTATCTTTTTTCGTTAATGGTGTTTTCTTTCCGCTTGTTCTCTGCTGCTCAAAAGGATTACTTCCGATTACTTCTAGTGAAAGGGATATTCCCTATTTGTTGCCGGGTTTCCTTGCTGGAACCAGCATTATATTCCATCGTAGCATTCTTAAACCAGAGTGGTTATTTAGCAGTATGTGCTGGATTTCCTTCCTGGTTCCAACAAGGAAGTCCATGATGCGTGTTACACGTTTTAGTATGCTTTAATCTTTTAAAATTAGAAATAGTTCACTGTAGAACATTCCAAACATATGACGTATTCAGGTTGATAGGTTGTATCAACCTATGTTTGCAGTATTTCATTTAAGGTATTTCAAAATAAAATTTAGGTCATTTTATTAAGTTTAACATTTTATACTGTAATCTTGAAATATCGTCTTTGATAAAATATTGTAAACATGCACTGATGCAATTTATAAACCAGAATACGTCTTATGTTTGAAATTTTCTGTACGATGAAATATATCGGATTATAAAGGATTAAGGCATATTGTCATCATTATGGCATCTACACACATTACACACTTTCTTGTTGGAAGAAGCTTTTCCTAAATTAGTAATGTGTAACTATATAATCTATTTTGGAAGTAGCTAAAAAGCGCATCTGAATTGATGAATTTACATATTCCTTCTGCAGTGAAAATCGTGTAGTCGTTTCACGGTGATTATTACCATATGAGGTTAAATAAGCAAAACTTTCACATACCAACGTCTGTTCGGTGCTTCAAATAATAAGTACAACTGCAATTACCTCTGAAAAAAATGAATGGTAAAGACTGCAAATCGTAATGAAAAATCATAATAAAACACTCAAATAATGACCGTGAAATGACAAAGGTAGGGAATCATAGATTGCACCTTAATATATTAAATGGATAATATTTTGAATTTATTAAAAAAAGGGCCTTTAGTTAACTTTGGCTCAGGCCGCATGGATAAATTGGTGCAATGAAGAAAGTAGGAGAACTCCGAGAAAACCCACTCATACAGTGTTTGTCCACCACAAAGCCCACATGGCATGAGCACGGATCGAACTGAGAACTCCAAGCACCAGCGGTGAGCGCTCTACCATTGAGCCTCCTAGCCCATTTACAATAATTATTAAATCTATCAATTTATTTGAGGAGAATTGATGGCAATAAAGTACTATACTGACCAAAAAAAAAATTACATTTTCTGTCTGTAACAAAATACAAAGATTTTTGGTGTCTTCGACAAGTGTGACAAAAAAGGAAATATTCTCCTTGCAAAATTGTAAACCTGTACAAAACTGACTAGTTTAAAAACTTTTTATATAAATCTACATTCCTTAAATTCGTTATACACTATACGAAAAAATATTTAGCATCGTGTCTGATCTGTTGTAGTCACACTTGTTCTGCAAGTACTGTCAATGACCCTAAATGGTACTTTGATATTTTTTTTAGTACTGCTTTGGACTAGTTTAATAATAATAGTTTTTACACATTCCCCTTTTCACACATTCTTCACAAGTAAGTTTTAGTTTTCACTAAATGACCGCAAAGTCCAGTGGACTTACTACACGAAATATTGTTGAACATTAATCCTGTCATTTTTTTTTCAGTTTTTTCTTGATCGTATGGATCTGGAATTCTTTTCATATATTATTCCATACAATCTGGAAACAAAAAGATTTTCCTTAAGATGTTTTTATTGTTTATATGTAGTATGTAACTTGAAGTGAAACATTAACCTATTTTAGTTTAAATTATTCGCTGGAATTTACATACTTTCCCTCATAGTTTAATCAGTGAGGATATGGGAAGCTACCTTACCTTAGAATTAGTCTAGGGTGTGTTAAGCTTTTAGTCAGGGGTAGATCTAGGATTTTCGTAAGGGTGAGGGTAAGTAAATCTGAGAAATAGTCCACGGATCTTTTCGCCATTTCCCCACTAAATGTATTTTTAAGTATAAATTTATCATATTTTCTCTTCATATTGGTAAATTTTATCATCAAATATGATACCGATATCTCCAGAATTTGATATTTGTAGATAAATTAGAGTTGTCCGGAAACAAATCAAAGGGAAGCGCACCACCTGTGCCCTCTGGATTCGCCACTGCTATGAGTTTAAATTGGATCAGTGAGTTAGGTTAGTTTTTATCCGATCATTATGGTATTCAGTGAAGTATCTAAAGTGCATCCAAATTATCTATTACTTAACATATTATTACAATAAACTGATTCATCAACCATGATGGGATGCATAACGTCAATTGCCCAACGCAAACTAATGTTATTGCGCTCGTTTTGGTCGAAATTCGAGCCTATCCACCACAGACATGATCTCAGTAGAGCTGGTAAATGAGGGCGTATGATTGCTCGGACATGGCAATCATGTCATATGCCGGACAGTGTTGCAAACTTTCATCTACTTACAAACTAACGAATTCGTCATAGGGACTTGGTAATGAACTAATGATACACAAGATATTCATGATCTTAAATAAAAGGCGACGTCTCATAAATTTGTCTGAAGCTGTTTCGCTGTTCTATTTAACTAAAATTACAAAATAAATATTGACATTCGTCATAACAAAGAATTGACTTGGCAAATGCATGACCTCGTTAAGAGCGATAAATAGTTCTTCTGACTTACAGAGAAGGTGGTCCTTTAGCACTTAATAACAACCGACGAAAACGAAATATAACTTAAAACGTTCAATCGTCATGGGCACGAGACCCGTAGTCGGCTTTCACTCAATCGACAGACACAAGAGTGTGCCATCACACCAAACCTCGGTAAATTATACCTTCGAAAAACTTTCCCTAAAATTGTCTGCCTTTTCAGTTTCGCGTTCAGTGATCGATTTCGTCATGGAACCAAAGTGATCTGATCGCAAAGTCATCGCCGTCGCTGTCATGACGTACTCGTCATTGATATCCGGAAGAACACCTTCCCGGTTCAGGAATTCATGCAGTCGACAATAATTCTGTCTACCTTTACATTCCAACTTGTATTTACAAGACGTCTAGTTGCTTTACTTTCTTGATATTTATTCTTTCTGTTTTTCTCATAATGAATCTAAAAGAATTAAAATGAAAATAAATGAATTATTATGATGGCTCAAAATCATATTCTACCTCCCTTTCACTAAAGTAAAACCCAGGAGTCCTTTGATGACTGTCAATGTAAAATTCACTGCGAAACTAAATGGATTTTTGAATGAATTTTTAACGCAGATAGCATTTGCTGGGTGGCGGTAATCATGGGACAAACGGTTTTATCGGCGCTTACGTGTGTGTTACAATAGCTTTTCAAAGGTTCTGTTTCACTTTTTTTTTTTTTTTTTAAAAGAAGAAGTTGCACCTAAGTTATGCAAAAATTCCTTCCAAGTAATGGGCAATTCCACTATTTCTAACTTAAGCTTGCAGTTACTTCGTTTCGAAATCTGTACTACGAAATTATTATTAAATTCTCTTTTTTGCTCTTACGATTACTCTGCGGAGTTTGAACCTTAACCACATTAACCATACATGAAACTAGTAATGACCATGAGGCCATGTATTTTTGTTTTACTCCGTAGATTAAAGCTTCACGACTAGCGTTTGGGAACATTTGCTTATGTAGGCGTGGTGGAATATGTCAATCAAACTTAAATCTACTACATTCGTAACAAATCGCGTAATTGTTTTCAAAGCATGTAATGCGATCCGCGGTTCATTTGAACTCGTGTAGTTTCTTTGAGGTAATTCGATTTCCAAAATATTTTTCGTGTTTTCATAAAGGTTAGATAAACTCATGATTAATTTAATACTCACTAATTTTTTAGCTGCAGGACTGGTAGTAATTCTTGGCTTGTTATCGGTGTTTTGATTTGAGTCCGAAATCCGAATCTATAAGGAAATAATATCTAATGTACATACTCACTTTTTTTATATATATGCAAGTTATGGTTCTATTTCATACTCGCTTGTTTCTTGGAAAGAGGGTACTGTATAAAACCAATTGTACATTCGGGATAATTGTGTCATTACACATTTGGATGGTCTGCGGTTGTGAAAAATAAAGGACATGACCAGTCCTCCGAAGGAAAATTACTTTGATTTACGGGTTCCACATCTTGAATATCTAACACTTTAACTGTAGGAAAAATACTTTGAAAGATGTTGGGCAAAATGGGGGTATAACAATATATCCGCTGGGTAGGCAATATGCCAAAATGCCATTCAGGAGAAAACACAGGAGGAGGGATAATCCCTACATCTCCTTTCAATTTGGATAAAGTTACGAAACGTTGATAATGAACTTGTGCGTCGGCATTCAATAGAGACTCTGGTAAGGGCTGTTTGAATACTAAATGATTTACTCTGAGGGGAATGTCATACCAATCGACATGAACTGGCATCGTGGCCATTTCCCTAATCCAATAATGGTAGTTATTTCCAAAGTAACCAATAGCATGACATAAATGGGACACACTAGGATCCAGAAGCTGTTGTAAAAATGGTGCTTGATTCATTTCTTAACTTTAATTGACTAGCCTCTATGCGAGAGGTACCGGGATCGATACCCGTCGCCTCCACCATTTTGTTGCGAAATCTGTTAGAGAATTTCACTGATTCGCGGCCGTAAAGAGCGACCTCTAGGGGCTCATAGGTAGAGAACTTCGGTACGTAGACTTAACGTGGTTAGAGTGCGGCATAAAGCCTCAAGGCAAACAGCTGTGAAGAGACACAAACCGAAATACATTTTGCTAATATTTATTTGGACTAAAATATACAAAGATAAATTGAATAATAATAATAATAAAAAAAAATGAAAGTAACGAATCTATAATCTAACCAATGACAGACGCAGAGAAAAATACTTGTTGTGGGATTTCTAATCTAAGATAACATTATTCTGAAGATGACCAACTGGCATTTTACAAAAGTGTGGTAGTATGACATCCTACAAGAAGAAAGTGAGAGTGAATTTCATCGATCAGAAAATTTGCTAAGTTAAACTTTTTGAGTTACTAACCTGGAAATTTTTCTAAGTTCGGACTCTGACGATAACTGACACAGAGTTCGCGTTCAAGTGGATTTCTGGCACTCGAAGCATGGATCGAAACCGAATCCGGAGGCTTATATACGAGGGGATCGTCGACGCCCCGGATTATTTACATCCGTACTTCTTGAAAGTCACTCTTTTCATCGATAGCCTAACATTACCATATTTGGGAAAATAAGAAAGGAGTCTAGGATCGGGTGATGCACAGTTGAGCAGTCATCCTCACGTGATTTTGGGAAGCGTCATTTATGCATCGAATTGATATTATCTTGTCTTGTTTATTTAGGTCGCTTCCTTGCAATAATCAACCTACATCCTTTGTTAAGAAAAACAGCATGATTACATATTTTCGAAACTGTTAAGCTATTTCCCTTTTTACAGTTTCTGGAAGCTTGCTGTCTCCAAGCAAAAATTTCATTTTTCATAAAATACTTCTTTTTTTTTCTCTCAACTAGGAAAGTCTCGCTTTCCTTGTGGATAAGTTTTAATAAGGTTCAGCAAAATCAGGAGTTAGGTCTGGGAAGAATAAACCAATTTTGCAACAGTATGAGTAGCCAATCTATCGAATAAAATCACAATATGTTACAGATTAAATCAGCCTCGTACGCCAATCTCAAAACTATTATTATATTCTTATTGTTACGGTAACTTTATAACACAAAAGATTCGATCTGATTAGACTCTTATAACTCAGACGCATTCTCAACAAATACCCATAGACGACGAACTCTTAAGAATAGGTGGCCCGTCAGTTCGTTAGTTCAACTGTAACATATTACCGATTAATTGAAATGTATAGTCCACTGAATCAGCAATATATTTACTTATGTATTGATTACGTAAATGTATTGATTACGCTTGAATACTGCATAAATACACGCTAGCATACAATAAAACACTTATTGAATGACTTCATGACTTTTATCAAGAATACCTCATTTCGATTATTCAACAACACGCTTTTATATTGTCATCGTTGGAAATGCGAATTCAGTGCACAATTAACAACTTCATCAAATCCCATCATCATAATTCATAACTCTTTGATATCATACATTTACCTTAAATTATCAGCTTGACAGAGAATTAAATATGCATTTAAAATACCAGTCACTCCTTACCCAATGTTCACTTCTTGCCCTACTATCCCACTCGCAAATGAAGCATGGCATCTTCGTGTATCACGATTGTTGTCCTAGTAAAATGACCCAAATCTTGAAATTACCACACACTTCCCACCCATGTTTTTGATATTTAATTTTATTTAGAATTAATTTCATGGTTTCGTAAGTTTCTTTCATTGAAATCGAATGGGCAATAGGTACAGATGGGTACATATTTCCATTATGTAAAAAGACACATTTTAAGCTTGTTTTGTTAGAATCAACAGTCTCCAGCTAGTGGAAAGTACAGGAAAATTTAACTCATTAAACAAACTCAACACATCACAACAGGACACAAGAGATTCTTCTTGTACAAAGTAGGGTGAAAATTGTCTTTCTCTACGTTTGTACCAGGCAAACGTTGTCCAGGGGCCAGAAGGTTCCTTTCGTGAAGCCTAGAACCAAGAATTTTGGCTGACTTTGTGCGCGTTGGTTAAGTTAATTTAAAAGAAAGCATTGGATTTTTTTAACTCACTGAAACAAGGCCATACAAACCACAACTATTAAATCAGATTTGTTACCGGTCTCGGTAGACGGACAGCAGGAATACGCTAAGTCTTGGTGGAACAAGACAGATTTTACAAGCGTAAAGCAATAAAAGGGCAAGGCACACCTTCTGAAAGCTAACTTTAGTATAATTGAAATTTTGATATGAACAATGTTTATTTACACTAAGGTTGAACTTTAAAAGAATAGTGAACAATATTAATAACTGTGCCGGCTGGCTGATTATTATTTAAATTAAATAAACTGAAGGTGAATGCCTAACTGAATGAAGTTACTGTTATAATGCTTTAAACATGTAGTTGAGTTACTCCTAGGATAATCCCAGGCACCTTTCCTACTTGGCGGTTACTTAGCTTCAACAACGTTGATTGAAGTTCATTGTTTCTTGATAGATTTTTTTGAGCCCGGGTTCCTAAAGATGCGAGTACGGGCTCGCTACGATGACCGTAAAAACTGGATAACTTTTACTGGAGCTCTTAACTCGAGCTACGATGAGCAAAAAAACGAGGAGAAAAAAAAAATTGTCTTTTCTACTGCGTTTAAGTGAAGTGTGTCCCTTCTTGTTTATTTCTTCCTGCTGTGGGGACTACTGGGGTCCCTGTTGCCATGCAGTCGTGACGTCAGATGATTCGCATCTGAGCTGCATCTTTTTTATTGCGTTAGGTCCGGCTGCCAGCTATTATTCCAGGGGAGTCTCACTACAGGTGCGTCACGAGAGCGACGCTCATGGCGGCCTGGAGAGGACGTGGTCGTCTACAACCTCTTCGACAGCTTCAAGTCCCGAACCAGATCATTAAGATTATCTTGTAAAAAATGTATAGGCTGAGATGAACCACTAGGCTGTTCAAAGGTGTCATCTTCTATGTCACTTTCCTGGCTTGGCGAACTAGAATTAATAACGCACTCTAGAAGTGATGAAGGTTTTTAGATAGGAATGTCTGGACCGTGACCCACAAGCCTTATGGCTGATGGAATGTTTGGATAAACTACCTTGTTCTTATTTCTTGCATTGAGGCCAACAATTTCAACAGAGCAGAAGTACCAGTCGTCACTATGATTCTTTGGTTCCCTCCACACCATAGGAATTCCAAATTGCATAGACACCTGTTTTCCCTTACTCCAGTTTCTCAAAGATTACACACAAGAACGGCACCATGGAGCCTATGGTTGCTATTGGTCACCAAGTTTTATATGAAAATAAGCGTAATGTGCTTTTTTTTTTAACAAATTCTGTAATGCCTTGCCTTTGTCTCTTAGGAACAAACTCACCGCAAATATAACAAAACACATCCGGAACTAATTTTACAACCACGACTTGTCATTACTTTTTTGTCGACAGCACACAAGCACAGGACCACAGGAGAAGTAAATCCAACTGAAATCCTAATAACGCAAGTTCATTTCTTGTTACGTTAACTGAAATAAATTTAGGAGCTACGAAACAATTTATACCAGAGATTTTATGGGACATTTTTATGCACATTACACAATTTTGTTTGATAAAATAAATGTAAATTATGTGGGCTAAATTTATAACTTATTTTCTTTCCTGATAACTATATCTGATGTAATGGCGAGTAAATGTACCACTGCCATCTAGCGAATAATTCTAGGGTGATAGGAATTAACTAATACCAGATTCTGAATGAACGACCTCGAACACAGGCAATCCACCTGAAATTTTGAAAAGAAAAATATCCATGCGGACCAGTGTAATAATATGTTTTCGTGTTGGTAGGTTGCGGGTATCACGAAACCCATATTATTTCTTTAGCTTACTTATCCATTTAAATTCAGTATTGAATAATACGGATTTTTTTTTTTTACATAACAAACGGAATAAAAATAACTCATCTCGCGACCTAATCATTACCCCAGTGAATCATTGCGAATATCAATTCCGATAGTTTTTTGTTTCTTTCTTCTTCTCAAATCTTCTGGCATCATTCTTCTTGGCCGCTCGACGACAACGTAAAGGAACTGGAAATATAGGTCACTGGGCTATACCGTTAGGTCGCCCAGCTCTCTTGCCTTTCCTCGACATATGCACTTACTTTAAACAATGGAGCGTTATTATTTGCTTTCTACCTTGACAGCATTCAGTACAAGCTCTGAACCCTTGATCTATTCAGACCGGGAAAGTAATAATGCCTGAATTAACTTACATCCTACTTTGGCATTATCAGTGTGCTTTGCATTGAATCCCTTCTCCACCTCTTCTCTTCGGATACCCTCTGTTCCTTCGACAGCCGAATATCCGCCCATTGAACAAAACCCGGCAATTTCCCTTTCCCGCCGTTTTGTCGGGGTGTGCGTTACTTTAACGACATTGCACACGTGATAAACCCTTGAAGGGGAGAGGGAGGGAGGGAGGGACGATCACAGTGGAGGTACTCTTTGTTTTATTAACATGAAAATAATTGTAAACGGTTACCTTTGTTACTTCTGCACAAGAGTTATACTACTCTGTAATCTTCATTCACGCATCTCTCTTATCTTTATTCGAAGTTGCATTCGTCACTTTGCACTCTACTTTCTCCTTATATTTCCCTGTTATATTAAGTAATATATTCCTTTCTTTCTCTCTATAGGGAGTAACTTTCGGTTTGTCGCTTCCATCCATGCTTTCAAGTAGTAACCAAATTACAGAAATGGTTGAATGCAACGTGATCTTCTACTGTTTTAATGACAAAACAGTTGAACGGAACACCATCGTGTGTTTCCACTGTTTTTCTAGCCTCGCTCTGGTTTACTGAAGCAAGTCACGGATCACCCGCCACCGCGGGATCCCTTGAAAATGGACTCTGCAACAGCTACATCAAGTGACACCTACGGTTCCCCGCGGGAACGGGTCACCCACGGGATAGTTGCTGGGTCGACTGTGCATGTGGCTTATACCATCTTAAATGGTAAATAAACTGGAGAGCATCAGGGTGATTCTGAGTACGAACCATACTTCGAACAGACGAAAAGAATGTTTCTTTCGTAACGTGTGTATCTTCGATAGATTGTACTTACGATATAAGTATGTAAACAGTGACCTGATTCGAAAACAGATTTTTAGTAAGATGCCGGATAGGTCAGATGCTGCTGACGGATACGAGCGCCACTTACTTTTGTTTATAGACTCAAAAAAAGAGTCTGATTCGAGCATTAGGTCTTTTTAATCTAAGGCCAGATAAAAGGTCACGAACACATTACAAATATCAGGGATATAACCCTAGGAACGCTTCATGCAACAAGGGTCGATTTTAGACTGAACAGAATAGAATAAATACTTAAACACTTTGTATCATTCTTCACGAAGAACGCCTTCTATGAAGCTTCCGACAGACGATATCTTCTTTTCGAATTCAAGCGTGATAAAAAGATACGAAACACTACTGCGATTAGATTAAAACAATTATAACTCTTCGACTAATTATTGCCTATCGTGAATTATTATCTACAAGTAAAGATCGATGAATGCCTTATCACTATGCAACCTGGTGAGCCCAACCCCATTGCGGCACAGCATACCCACAAAGGGGGTCCTTTGAAGAAAATTCAATATCTTCAGTGGTTTCACATAGAAATAAGTTGTAGAACAAACAATACCTTAATTATTAAATAACTTCATAGAAAAGATCATAAAGAACGCTAAAGAAATTATGAGGAAAAAAAAATATTTATAAAAGATTTTAGGTTAACCCTTAACTATGATCGTGAAAAAAAGTTACGTAACTATGATGGTGGGGTAATGAAATACCCCAAATGGAAACATCCGTTAATACTGTGGTCAGATAAGCGTTTCTTTTTAACTCTTACAGTCAAGATAGACTAACTTATACACAGTCTGGGCAAATAACTTTCTGGTGCACTTTGCATATGTTCTTCTTGCACTTTGAACAAATCATTTTAGTTTTTCGGTCTTCTGATCTTGGACAAAAACGGCAGCGCTTCAACTTCTTTGAAGAGCTTGCTTCAGCTGTTGGTTCTACATATTCCTCTTTGTCTCCACGAACCTTTTTCACAAGTTCTTGCAGATCTTTAGGTAAGTATCGGATTTCTCTTCTTTGCAGATGTTCTTCTATAAGTCCTAAGCCTAACTGTTTCAAAAATTCTCTTCTTTCTAATGGCGTTGTAGCATCTGGTAAGTGATGCAGATTGTTTGTTTTCATGACTACATGGCTGTTTACTCCTGCTATATTCAACATTGCATGAAATATTACCATAGGTCAGCGTCTTGTTCTTCTTGAAGTTGAATAATTTGCACACATCTGATCAAGAGTATCCACGCCCCACTTTGAGCGATTGTAATCCAATATAATGTCAGGCTTGTGACTCTCGCTGTCCACCTTCTGATCATGATGCATGCTGGAATGTAACACCACAGCCCTCCCTTTTCTTGGAACAAAAGAACACAGCGTCAGAGTTTCTGTGTGACCAAAAACAGACGAGTTCACAGGACGTTTCTTTTCTGGCTTGAATTCATTTGGAATTTGTGATTTGTTTAGCTTCAAAGTCCCAATCATTGTAAGGCTTCTCTCGTGTAGTTTGCTGGCAAGTTCGACAGAACAAAACCAATTGTCTACAGGAATATTTCTGTTGGTGCCTTCAATTGGTGGAGTTAGTCACAAAACCGTTTCTGTTGCAATGCTGATATCTGGATTGCTCCTTTCCTCTTTTCCTGTATATACAAATGCATTACACAAGTAGGACGTTTTTGAATCACAGAGGGCTAGAATTTTTATTCCATACTTCGCAGGCTTTTTTGGCATATATATTTTAAAAGAACAGCGACCTCTGAATGGAACTAACATTTCGTCTACTCTAACATAATCGCTAGGGATCTAATACTTGATGCAGTTTTGGATAAACATGTCCCAGATGTCACGTATAGCTGCAAGTTTCTCGTTCTCTTTCCTTTGTGGCCTTGTTGTAGCACTGTCGAACCTCAGAGCTGATAAGATAAACAGAAACCGAGTGAGGGTCATTGTCGCACGAAATACATCTCTGCCTGTGCCATCTGCGGCAAACAGACTACACACACATCTTCATGCCCCGATTTCATCACTCCAGATAGATACAATAGTCCAGTAAATGCACGCAATTCTATAACGTCCAAATTTTTAGTGTACGGCTTTGGATTTTTGTAATTTGATCGCGTCTCCACGATTTTGTTGTTTGTATTTTGTAAAATGCACTGAATGATATTATCTTACATCAATAGCTGCCAGTTCATGACCGGATTATCAGATGGAACACTTTTAGCACTCCCTTTTACCCCAGGCAGATGAAGCACAATATTTGTTGAACGCGTTCTTCTCTGCACTGGTGCTTCTTTTTTCCATTTGAAGCACTTGTTTTTACCATAAATGAACTGCTTTGAAGAACCACTTTCATCAGCAGAAGACTCGCAACAGCTCAGTTCTGATTTCGAAGAATGCGAACTTTCCAAATCGTAGTCACTATCAGCGTCACTTTCTGCATTTGATTCTACTTCTTGCAAAGCAACATCAATTTCTTCGTCATTTAGGGGTTTCAGACGCTTAATACGTTCTGGTGGATTCGCCATGACTCTGCATTCAAAACGACAACAAACCGTCACTTTTGAGATAAAAATGTAGTCTGTAAATGACTGGATATTACTGTATTTAAGACCAAAAAAAGTTACACAAACATGATCATGGGGTAACAAAATACCCCACCTCTTGTACTGTTCTTATCGTAAAAGAGAGAAACGCGACTTCACACCTCTATGACCTCGACCACACAGACAAGAAAATACTGCAAGCAACAATGACATCTACCGACAATTAGAAAAATGAAATGGTGTTGAAGGTCTGTTGGGGTACAAAAATACCCCAGGAACATAGTTAAGGGTTAAATGCGGTTACACGAATACATCCTATATACAACTTTTACTTCAATAATCCATAAGAAGCATCTTTTAAGCCACTTCGTCAAGATTTGCAAACTCGGCCATTTACATTGCTTTGAGAGTTTCTAGAATGAATTAAGAATTAATGACTTCTCCCTTATTAGAAATATACTTATTGGTTACAAAAAGAAAACTTCAAACGTATCAGGTTACTTCGGTCCGTGCGACTGAAATTATACAACTTTACGGAAAGACATGATGCCTCCGGGAAAAAATAATTAAAAAAAAACAAAAAACTTTCTCTTAAAGATTAACTTTAGAAAATTTCATGAGAGAAGGAAAATTTCACAGCCAATTTGTATAAAGTCGGGAGGGAGAAAACTTTGTGACGTAGAGTCACTCATGCAACGATTAGTTAGATCAGTGAGATGACAAATCAGAGAAACTTTAAAATTTAATCTTAAATCTCCTAGACCGAAATTTAATCCGTATTTCACCTGCCTTCCCCGCACGGCGTTTGGGGAGACTAAAAAGTATAAAAATCAGGACGCGGCATAAACCCACTCGATCTGGGTAGAACTATAAATATTTAAGGGATGATGAGAGACGTATAGCCTCTGGAATAGCTCTACAGCTACTACAGATCGATCTAACCTTACATGGAAAATAAGATCGATATCAGGAGTTAGTATAATTTAGGAAAACCATGAAGGTCGAGGACTTCGCCATTCTTGCATGAAAAACTGGCATCTGATAGAATTCGCTAATTGTTCGACAAGCGAATGCACTCTTCCATGTAGTGCATGCTACTTAGAAAGACACAATAAGTATAGAGAGACAAGCTTATAGATTAAGAAATTTATATCATTTCATTTAAAATGGAATTGTTTTAAACATGAAAAATATGAATTAATCTTGTTTAACACTTTGCCTGTATTTGATTAGTAGTGCTTTAATAGCGGACGGCAGCTTCAATCTTTAATTGTTAATCGTCGCCCACTCTTCTCGTGAGTGAAGCTTTTCAAGAAACTAGATTTTCCCTAATAGTGGAACTTATTGGAACGCTGCCAGGCACAATATCCAATATAGACTCTCTCATGAGAAGTTCTACTATGAAAGCGTACTCCGTGTACGTATCGCTCCCATGCGTACATAATTAATCTATAAAAATAATAAAACAAGGAAAAATACTCTAGCCCTGGGGCTCATTAAGACAGCAGGAGTGAAAGATAATACAGGCTTTACCTGATTGTTTAAACACACTCTTACGTACCTTTTAGTTTCTTTTCTTTATAAATCTCCGGAGAGCAAGATTTCGGGTTTATGATGATTACTGAAGCATCTATTTATATCCCGACTCGCTACGACAAAATTATACTTAATCCGACTGGCGGAAATCTAACCAATGTAAAATAACAGACAGATAATTTAAAACAGAAAGTGTCTCGAAGCTTGCTCGACGAATGCAAAATTTCACGGATTGAGCGAATTCAGAACTTTTACGTTGATACCCAAAAAAGATGTAGAAAAATCGTAAGACTGACGACAACGATATGGCGAAGTTAGCGACAGTGTTTCTGTCTCTTGAGGGATCCATGACGGATACCCTCTCGCCTCTGTTCGTTACATCTTGGCAGAGGTTCTTAGCGTAGAGCTTAAGAGATGTTTCTCTGATGAAGGTATTCAGCGGACTCCCCGATACACACACGAGCACAAACATATATTCAAACTTGGAGAGAGGCTTCTAAAATCCTCCTCCTGGATGAAGATAGAAATTTAACCAATCAGAACGTTTTAAGGGAAGAAGCAGATGTTACAATTCTAGCGTCGTTAATTCTTTTGGTGGAGATCACTCAGAAACAAACGATTTACGGGAGGCTAGGACCTCACACGTAGCAAAGTCTTCACTGGCTTTCGCTTCCTGACACGAAATAAGCTGCTTTAAAGATTAGCATAGGAGAAAAGTTAAATATCAAAACATTGATATTTTAAAATCAACAAGCATCAAAAGTTTAATAAAATATGAATTCCTCTCATCTAAATTTACTACTAAACTTCATAGTATAATTTGATTAATTGAAATCGAAAAAATTATATAACGGGAGCTGCGGAAGTTACTTTCTAAAAAATTGATTAGACAAAAATTTAAAAAATTAATGAAAGTAACGACGAAGTCTGTTACATATTGCCCTCCTGAAAAATTTAAAAATCAATAAACCGTTTACCATAAAGGCATAGAGGTAAAAACACACAAATACATGACTATACAGATAAACAATAAACATTATGTAGAAGTAAAGTAAAGTAAAAAAAAAAAAAAAAAAAAAAAAAAAAAAAAAAAAAAACAACATGAAAATGGCACTCTGAAAGTTTTCTTTTTTTTTCGCAGTGAAGTGAAATTTAGAGTTCAATGTCCGTTACTTCACTGATATTCTTTTCCTTTAGATGTCTCAAAATATCGAAATTAATTGTATCAGTCAGAATATATGTTGATTTGATACAATAAAAATTAATTAGTGTGCAGCGTTAAATATGTTGTGAATGCTATAGGGCTGGTAAAGTTTTGTACGTACAGTTTGTACCGTTCTCCAAGTCCGAGGCGAAAACTTCACAAACACTATTTCACACGCAAGAAAAAATATATAAAAGTTTGTCTGTCGAAACACTAAAAAATATAGATTAATATTTATGCTGTTCCAAAAATTCAGTCCATAAAATCTTGATTCCCAAAGATTCCTGGTTCCTTGGTGCCTCGATGTTTTGGATGTCCTGGAAAAGTGCTTTACTGACAGCCCAACGGAATATTCCGGGACCTCTCCTTGTAGCTCCATTGTTGGCCCAGTTTTCCCGAAGGGGAGCACGATTTATCTTTGGTGCTCTCTTCTTGTCGCGGACGTTTGCTTGGTCCGGAATTCGAACGTGGGATACCGGGAATAGCAACGTGGTGTGGGTGACCTCCTGAAGGCCAGTTAAATCGCTATCCCGCCTCGCCTATTCTTCTATTCATTTATCAGTAAATTTCTATCTATTTCACCGGCAACGATTACAAACAGACCAATTGTGACGTATGTGTTGTACTTAACGGGCTCAGGGTTCTATTGTTGCCAGGTCGGCGGGAGGATATGCAAAAAAAAAAAAAAAAAAAAAACCGAGAGTATATTACATAAATAACTCTCACTCCGTTACTTCTTAATCATTCAATCAGACGGTTAATTACCCAGCGCATTAAAGGATAAATAAAGAATGTTTATTTACAATAAGGAAATAGTACAGCAGTCTGGCAACCGGCCTAACTGATATGTTGAGAGGGTCACGGATATTTCGGGCTACTTCTCTGATCCATATTCCCGGTTACTGCGCTGATTCGACTTCGCTCACAATCGTATGCTCTCTCGAACAAATAACTTCAATTACAGTATAGAGGTGGCTCTAGGGGTGCTAGTGGCGTCATCTCTCTTTTATATCCTAATTTCGAGCAACGAACTCAGAAGTATTCTAAGCCTCCTTCTACTTAAATCTGGCAGGAATTTTCCTCACTGTATTTAATATCTCTTTTGCTGCGTGGCATTCCTGTGGGATAGGTTAATGACCTCCGCCGATAATTGTAGCCTAACTTCTCATCAAGTTAGACTCTTTGCAGCCCTCTATCTAAGCAGCTACAGATTCCCTCGACAATTTCTTCATTCATTCCTCCCCCTGGGATAGCTTTCTACTTATAGCTCTCATCCCAGTCTAAATTTTTTTTTATGAAGAGACGCTCTCCTGGTGTGTTTTGAACACCAGGCCTCATTGATGTGAGGTTATTGTGTTGCCAGCAGCACGGTGGGCAAACAATTTAGAACTTTCTTTCTCTCTCTCTCTCTCTCACACACACACACAGCCAGATTTCTTGTATTGTTGTAATTATTCCGTGGTATAGCGTTGTGGAGATACTTATTAAGGTCCTCTAAAGTACAGTCCAGCGACCTACGAGTGCCACTATCCAGTTCTTTAGAGGCAAAGAGAAAATACTTGAGAGCCACTACGGACCCGGCAAGGAAACTACCTCCCTCTAATTTGATAAATATTTCTGCAGCGCCACACTACTAAGAGCCACCCCAGGACGATTTTACCCTATCAACATCGTGTTAGTTCCTTCTCAATATGATTTCAAATGCTAAGAAAAAATTTACAAGGACCTCATCCGAGCGAGGGCCCCTGTCTCCTTCTGTAGTTACATGTTATCTCCCCGCGCGAGCAACTAAGTTTTCGTGTCCTCCTTTATGCCAAAGTGTGTTCTCTCGTCGCCAGCCGCGGCCTTTTTATAGTCAGGCATCTGTTACAAACACACTGAGCAAAGAAGACTCCGAGCTTGCAAGGCGGTCTATATGTCAATGACCTGCGACCGTTAGTAGCAAGCCTTTCTCTTCCAGCGCCAAAATATCAGTTCCCTTGTCCTATCTAATACATATGAAATAAAAATCCCAACGAATGTTCCCCCAAAATTACAAGTAAGATATTAACACAAGATATCTTGAAACATCTTAACGAAAACCGTAACAACGCATTTTCAATCACGCAGTTCATTTTGACCACTCCAACTGCACAAGGGCGACTTCTTGCAACCTCCACTCACCGCGTTATGAGCACAGCTGTTACGGAAGGCAGTTGACCCTGAAAAGAGAAAGAGGCGTGAGCTGCGCGGCGGAAATGCCCGAGCGGTCTTTTGTTTGAATGTAGTGACCACCTGGCTTAATGAACTGGCGGCAGAAGAGTATAACATGGGAATTCTAAAGCTCGTGAACAGATACGACAAATGTTTAAATGAAGGTGGAGATTATGTAGAGAAGTGAAGGAAGCTTTAGGTATGCAACAGAATTGTTTTTTTCCAATTAATATTGTTTTTCATTTTGTATACCTAAACTGTCTTTATTTTCTGGATGACCCTCGTAGCTCCTAGTGATGTATGCTAGGGTGGGTCTTGATAAGCTGTCGGTAGGTGGTGGCGTCCGGTGCGTTGTCTGTTATATATGTTGTTGATAATCAGGCCGTAATGAGAATTAATGTGTATACAGTGATCAGTCGATGATGATCAGTCAGGCGAGGCCCCCCATATAAATAGGAGCCGAGATAGAACGAAACTTCTACCAGTATCAAAGCGAAGAGAACCTTTACTGGATTTGCCTGACTCTCAAAGCCTGAATAAGAGCAGTCGCGAAAATCGCACAGGATGTTGACGTAGGAATGTACGTAACAGCTTAAATAAAGCCAGAGTGTTGGCTAAGTCGGTCCTTCCTATATCTCATTATGATTATGTTAGATAAGTTAAATATATATTGACAGTTACTGGACATCATAATTTCAGTAATGATGGACTTTTGAACAGATATAAGAATGAGAAAATAAAACGTTATTAAACATTCAACTTAAATATTCATATAAATCAATATCACTTTCATTGTATTGGTAAAGATAAGATAAAGATGAAATGAATTGTATGGGCGGGAACAGTTTCATTGTATTGGGTTTGATCTTCAAACAACATGCGGTGGAACTATGACCTCTATCTACTTCAGAAAAGTAGTTTCTGCATTTTGTGTTCTTTTAGCTTCAATAATCGTGCGCTCTGTATTTACTCACATACCTTATGTCACGCACATATATATGTCATATATATGTAGTGTTAGAATTACACATTAATAGAAACATTTTGACGTATGAATTATTATTATTTTACTTTTATGGAAGTATTGTTTGACACTGTACTGATTCTTACGCGTAGTTCCCGGAGGTCATTAACCTCAAAAATACTGGAAGTAAAAGACATGTAAGTAAAAATTCACTCAGGTGCAATTTTGCACGGGTTCATGGGCATAAAGACGATCTGAGTGTACAAACCTGAACAAAATTCTAATATAAAAGAGAAACGGCCTGGGGCAGATTTTTAACATATTTTATTAGTTTCATTTTGTTTCAAACATAAGACCGCCGCGCGCTTAAATGGTCCCGGAACAGGGTACGACTATTTGTTTTTGTAGGTTTATTGTACCTAGAGTCTATCATTGGCTCATAGCTGGACCCAAAAATCATTACTTATCCAGCAGAGAATCCTGGGTGGCTTGAAGCTGTAGCAGATAGGAATGTAAATGTTCTCAGATATCGTGCCACTTAAAAACCCATTGGTCAATCTTACTTCTCAGGCTGTTTTGCCAATGTTCGTATGAACGGTGAATTTTGCAAGGATATCTTATTATATATTGGTCGACGTTGAGCTTTTGAAATAGTTACTCGCGCTGTCCATGGTCGCTTAACGATGATTGATGGGTGCCTGTGATCGTTGGTCGATTTACGACGACTATCAAATGTCAGTCGACTTTTTCAAGTTGCCTTGGAACCCCACAAACTAAATAGGAACCGCCGTATAAGTTCTCGGAGGACGCCTCGGAAGGGTGGTGTACCTACGTACCTTTCCCGTGTCAATTAGGGTAGGTGTACACTACTATCTATCTTTGATCTCGACCTTTTCCTGTGTTTCTGTACAAAAACATTACATTCCGCGTAAGAGAGGATCACGTTTGATTGAAAACATTAAATAAAGCACTGAAAACTGAAAAAGAATGTTGTTGTTCTACTCACTTGGAAAAGATGCTGCGTTGACGCTCTGAATATGATGATGTTTTTCAGCGAGCTGGGGCCCTGGTTGTTGCTGCCGTCTTATCCAAGGAAGTAGCTATTTTGGGAACTTGCACTGCTGGTTGCCGGGAGAAGTGGTACACAGATTGCGGACCACAAGTTGATAAACAGATGTGTGATCTTTTCTTCTGATCTAAGTTGCATGGTCTTCGGAAAATCACTTACACTTTCCTGTGTATTGGAGTAATTTCAGTGAGTTCCTTTTTTCTTTCTGATGTTGCTGTAGTTTGTTCACAAACCCGTGTCTTCAAATTCGAAGAGAAACTAAGTTTCCGAGAGTGAAAAATAAAAGATTGGACGATCTTTTTAGAAAAATGTAAGAATATGTGTGGGTCTGAAAGGACCTTTTGATTGTTGGACTTAAATAATTTGTTTTCTAAAAGTTTTTTTTTTCTTGGATGAGGGAGACCTGATTCCTACAAAGGAGTACATGTATATATTCATTATAATTCCTAACCTACTAGTGAAACAAGACACAACCCCAATAGAATATATAGACAAACACAACACAAAATACAAACCTAACCTAACAAGACAATAAATAAATAAATAATAAGATTTAAGTCACACGCTAAAAACCAAGAAAGACTTGCAAGCTAGATCATGAGTAGCCCAGGTGTGCATTCGCAATTTCGATGGAAGGCAATAAGAGACATGGTCCGCCACTGTCCCTTCTTAATCAATGCCAGGTCTCTTAACGCTTTTCTGGTGCAGGAAGGAAACGCTCCCCGAGCACCTAGAACCACCGGGACTACTATAAACAATCTCCCATCACCAAAGTTGTGTTCCAAGCAACTATATTTATCTTCCTTTTCTCTGGTAGCTTGCTGAAGGCTACCAGAGTCCTTGAAACGGATGGAGACATCAACTGTGAAACGGGAAAGATCCGTTTTGACGATCAGGTCTTTTTTAAGTTGTTCCTGGCCCACCCTCAGCATTGGCTCCCTTGCAGCACGAAAACCTTTGTCAAAACAGTGTTTCTCGATTAGCGACATAATTTCATCGTGACGATGAATTCGCTTTGGTTTGTGAGAGAAGCATTCACCCAAGACATGGCCTAGGGTCTGGGGTTTGACTCTACAGTTTCGACAAGGATGATCTATCGATGCGTTAGCACGTGCCAGTGCCACACGAATCTCAAACACATTGGCCCGCAACGCGAGCGCATCAATGTAACGGTTGTCTCGCAGAGGATCATAATCATGAAGATTCGCAAAATCGTAAATTTGGTACTCTTAGCTACTGTTGTTTCCGGAGTCTCTGTTCCTTACCTCTTTTTAATTACGTGATAATATTCATGCATCAGGGTCACGTTCGGTCTGTCCGTCCGAGGTTCTGGGTTCGAACCAAGTTGGATCACGGGGTATTCGTGATTTTTGAGTCTGTGAACGATTGGGTTTCCTTGTCCTTGTAGCATGTCTTTTGTTTGTGCGATTCGCCGGTAGGTCAGTTGATCCACCGGGTTCTTGTTTTGTATCGAACGTTCCAGCGTTCTTAGATGAGATTGGAAATGTGCGTGTTCAAAACGCAGCATGTGTTTCCTTAGCTCGTCGACAGTTTCGTATTCTTGTTGTCAAAGATATTCCAAAAGTGGAGGGGCGACTCCTTTCAGAATATGTTGAATTTTCTGTTGATCTTTCATCTTGGCATCAACTCCATTGCATAACCTTAAAATGGTTTCTTTCTTCCAAACAAGGCACTGTGATGGTCGGCGGAGTTTGATAGAAAATTCGTCTTTAGTTCTTTGACGAAATCATCGAAAGATTCAAAGGCATCTAGTGTTATTTGGTACGTGTAGTAATAATCTTTTGCACAACTATCTAGATAAGCCACTAAGCAATTATTATTTTTTTTTTCTTTGTCGTTCCAGCCGTAAATATTGCTGGCAGTCTGGAATCTCTTCGCAAGGATATCGTATTATATATTGCTCGACGTTGAGCTTTTGAAATAGCTACTCGCGCTGTCCATGGTCGCTTAAAGATGATTGATAGATAGATGCCTGCGATCGTAGGTCGATTTACGTCGTCCGTAGGAGACATCGAATTTCTTAGTGTTGAGAGGAGAGAAAAGAATAAAGATCCTTTAAGTATTAAATATGGACGAAGCTTGCAATATGGGAATACCTTTCAGAAACCAAGTCAAATTTGTTTGATTACCAATACCCAATCTGCGCTACGTTCTCGTGTACTTTTCAAGTTGCCGTGGAAGACCTCCGCCTCAAGTTGCCTTGGGACACCACAAACTGAATAGGATCCGCCGTATAAACTTTTCCCGGAAGATGGCGTACCTAGGTACCTTTCCCGTGTCAATTAGAGTAGGTGTACACTACTATACCTTTGATCTCGACCTTTTCCTGTGTTTCTGTGCAAAAACACTACGTTTCGCGTAAGAGAGGTGTAACGTTCCGGATAGCCACAAGTCGGACGCCACCCGGCCGGAAAGATAGTCGTGAGGAATTAGGCAAACTAACGAATAAAAATTAACAAGAATACGTTACATATATCCGGAGAGACGTGTCTCTCCGTTCCAGACATGATTGCGAGGTAATAAAATAGGTTCATTCTAATTTGACACTTACATCTGTGTGGCCTGCAACTCGCGGTGCTTAAGCAGGTCCACACTACGAAAGATTGCCACTGACGTCTAAATCTCTGCCTTCCACCTCAGCATCTCCCAGACAATTAATTACTAACCAACATGAATATGATAATAGAACTGGAATTGATTCATTTATAACTTAAAGAAAGAAACAGTCGAATTCCTAACCATTAGTATAATACAATGATGACATTTTTGCTTTGTCAGAGTTTATCTCGTAATCCTTTCGTAGGTTGCTTTTAGTGAAACAAAACAATAGCTTTGACTTGAGACCTACACTAAATAGAATTTCCATTTCTTTGCCGCTCAAAACATTAGAACAATATTTATAACAACTTTTAGGATTTTCGACCGTCAGGTAATCAAAGTAGTATTCGGATTCTCTTGACAACAAATAATCGCATTTCGGTGGATAAAATGTATGTCGGGGACTTAAACAAAGAAATCTGTGCCGCTCAAGGGCTGATCGTTAACGTAACAGTAATTTTTCCTCCAAATTTGCGGAACAAAGTTTTATCTCTCGAATACCACAATTTAATGCCATTTTTAGTGCTCAACTGATTTTTAATGGCACCGTCATTGATATACGATACAACAAGAATTAGATGAATGGATAGGACAATTTCCGGGTCAGTTCAAGCTCACATCTCGATCTCTTACCAAACACTTACTGGGCAATAACTGAAGCACAGACGGAATACACATATTTAATTAGAAGTTTAGCTTATTTATACCATCATGTAGCATCATCATGTGCAGATTTGATACCGTACCTGCCCCAAGCTTAGTTCAATGGAGACAGGCCCTAATCACGTTCACTTTATGCCAATTTCTTCTCTTCTAGTAACAAGTCATTCGACAACAAGTATAGCTTCGACATCTATAAAAATCCGCTGCACACAATTACGCCATAATGGGCCTCATACTTCAATTCACTGCGAAGCTGGCCCTACGTAATACCTCAAAGTGTATATGGTTAAATAGCTCGGATGGGACATAACTATTAAAAAAGATACGCTGAGTGCAAGACAGCAAAATCTTACGATACAAAGAACCGCGTCGCGTGGTAACATCATAGCACCGGAGAAAGGCATCCAATTAGTAATCTGTCCATAACAATTTTCTTAGCAAATTTAATAAATGAAAAATCGGCAGACGCAGTAACTTTTATTCCATATGTGAACTTGCTTGACGTTAGAAAAAACAAGTTTTCTTGCTAAATACCTGGATGTTAAATCGATAATGGATCATCTCGATACCAAATTCTACAACTCCAGTAGTTAAGTTTCCATTTCCTGTTCAGATATTACACCTGTTACGATATATAACTAATTCACGAAACATGCGTTATGCATGTCATATCCTCGACCTGCCATGTTCATTTATGATATGAAAGTACCAATCAGATGAAAGTTCAAGATCTCAGGTTGTTTATAACAACCTCCGAGAAAACAAAAACTAATCGCTGGATAGCAACGACAGTGTTGATGATGAAAACAATAAATTTCTCAACACACATATGTTTGTAATAGTGTAATGCAACGTTGCTAAAAGTTTTTTCATTTATAATGACTGGTTTTCCAAACTAAATAACCCGAGCATGACCACATTCTCACTTCTAATGGTGTGGCTACTAGGTGTTAAATATACCGTGTGTAATTTATAGTTTGTGAAGGCACGAAGTATATTTGAATACTATGTACCAAAATAGTCAAGTCGACTTCTGTTTAAGTACGAGGGGGTGCTGATAAGTCCTTAGCTTTGCCCCCTTCCCATTTTCCGATTTGAATAATTCATTTTTTTGGTTGAAAGCTACATGTTTGGTACCAAAACCCAGATCATGCAGTTTGTTTAAGCCATCTAAAAAATAAACTTTATGTTGGGTGTCAAATTATACATTACAGCGACAATTGCTTCAGGAATGTTGCTGAATTTTTGTCCCTTCAAGTATTTCATTAAATTTGGGAATAGGCGGTGTTTGATGGGACAAGGTCAGGTGAATAGGGTGGGTGATTCAAGGTTTCAAACCCTAACGTAGCCAATTTTGTCATTGCAACATTGTTCTTGTGAGGGGTGCATTGTCGTGAAGGTAGATAACTTTTTGGGACAACTTTCCACGGCGTTTTTTCTTCAGCTCTGAGGGAAGCGTGTCCAGTAATGAAGTATAGTAAGCCCCGGTAATATTGTGACCTTGTTGTATATAATCAACACAGATTACCTATTCCTTATCCCAAAAAAACACTGGCTAGAACCTTTGCACTTTTTTTTGAACACGAAAATTTTCGTCTTCGTGAACCACTGTGACGCCATTCATTTGATTGGTTTTTCGCTTCTGAATCATACAAGCAGATCCATGTTTCATCCTCCGTGACCAAACGTTCTACAAAATTATTGCCTTCCTGCTCAAAATGGCTCGAAACGTCTCTGGAAGCAAGCACCCTTTCAGACTTTTGATCGGCATGCAAACTTTTCGGCACCAACTTGGCCAACAGTTTTGCCATATGAAGATGACCACGAATCACGGGAGAAGCCTCTGCTATCTTTTTGACAGAAATTCGTTGATCTGCGAGAAACAATTCATGAATCTGTTCAATTGTTTCGGGCACAATCACTATGGAGGGTCTCCCAGGGGGTGGTTCAACTTCATTGTCAAAACGTCCTGTCCTAAATTTGACAACCCAGTTCTTAACTGTAGCATAACACGGGGCGTGGTCCCCCATTGTTTGTAGCATCTCGTCGTAAATGGTCTTCAAAGACTTTCCCTGAAGGAAGACTCACATGAATAGAAATAGTTCCATTAGTACCATTGATTTGTTTTTCGGTGACAGACATCTTAGAACATGTAGTTTTCAAACAAAAAAGAATTATTAAAATCGGGAAAAAGCTAAGGACTTATCAGCACCCCCTCGTATATGAAGACACCACTGCTTCCACAAACACTTCTATTATGATGGATTGAAAGTGTCTTTTCCACGAGCTCCTATTTCTCTTGTAACAAAGACATACTCTGGAAATCAAATATGTCTTTTAAGTTCTGAAAGCTAAGATATACAGTGTTAAGATCTTTTCGCTGCAGCGCGCTGGGTCAGAGGGAACATTTTGTGCGAAGTCTCGCAGCTGCTGTTTGTGTTGAAAACGAAAGGTAGACATTCTGTCGGTTTTATTACCTTGCTATGTCTTTCAGAGTCATTAAATTTTCTACACTAGTGTGTATCTGGGTTATATAGAAGTAAAAAATGAATGCTAAAAATGCACTTTATATTCTAAAATTCAAGGTCGAATCAGTGCAAAGTGAGTTTTTGTGAAATTTCGAAGGTGGTTGTGTTAGCGGCTATGCTTTTGAAGTCCAAAACTTCATTACAAAAATGGTAAGTGGCCCTCACTTTGAATTTCAAAGTAACTGCGATCCAAAGAAGTTGTAAAAATTGTTCGAAATTTCATATGTGGGGATTTTGAGGGTCACGGAATTCGATTCTGAAGTAAAGAGACGATTAACGAAGGCAACGGTTCAGGAAGTGGTATCAAAGATGACGTAGAAGAAATTAAAGAATGAAAGTGTAATGAATTTATATATGTATCGAAGAACTTCGAGCGATGATAGTACATAAAAAATAAAGGACTTAGCCACCGGGGTGGAAATTCCGCCGCGTTTTGGAGCTACATGCTACATAAAGTGTGGTAAAATAAAAATTAGAGCTTCATATTTCCAGTACCACTAATTGTATACCTGGTACGGCATGCTATTGTCAAAAGACTTTACACCTACTCTATTCAAAGAGCATATTCTAAAATTCTGCAATGAGTGTGCAAGAGATTTCTGAAAGGATACCCAGCAAGTGTCTGAAGAAATTAAAGGTTGAAATGAGGACTTTCCGCATGAGTAAACATGATGTACACAATCACTGCCATCCAATCGTTAATTGAATTGAATTTTACTTAAAACTTTTATGCAACTTGGGCTGAGACCGAATGGATGAAGAAAATGGGAGAAAACGGGAGAACCCCGAGAAAACCCACGCACACGGTATTTGTCCACCACAAAGGCCATATACCATGAGTCCGTATCGAATCGGAGATCCCACGCACCAGAAGTAAGCGCTCTTCCACTGAGCCACCGCGACCCTTCCGTTGATAAGAAATCAACAATACGTTTATTGAATATATGTAGTTTTTACTCCTAATTGCTGTGCTCCGTACATTAAAAATTGTTGGGCATATGGACTGTTTGAGATACAGACTTAATGCAAACAAATTATTGTTTCCTGCTTATTTCGGTCAAACTTTACTTCAGAAAATTTCTGGGAATCCCCTACTTCCTTTAGATAATTCTTTATGCAGTGCTGCAATATATAGGTTTTCTGGTTAGAACAGATTTGGTATCTTTGACGATAGCATGCCGCATCAGCTCCAAAGCTCATTTTCCCACGCTTTCGGTAGCCTGCAACTCCGTGATGCAGCTAACCCTTTCCTCTTCCGAAGTATGACGGTGCATTAAATTACCACCCTGTATATAAACTTATAAAATGGATGCTTTTATCTAAACTGAAGTAATACAGAAGAATTTAATTTTTAAAGTAGCTTTTAACCCTTAAAAGTTATACGAATAAGTGAATAGAAAATGACGTTCATGATAATAGAAATTATTTACCCAGTCCTCGTGGTCCAGGCGGTAGCGTCGCAGACAATGGGTAATCACTCTGGTTCGAACCACGCGGCCGACCGTCCTGGCTGGGTTTCCCTTAGTTTGTCCAGACGAATGCCAGGATGGTATCTGTTCCATCCACTACTCCTAGTCTATGCCTGCCTAAGCCAAAGTTGCTGAAGACCATAAATAAATTCAAATAAAAAAGTAGGAATTATCTTTTTAAATAGTTGCTATAAGTATACCACTCGTGTATTTTTAGTGAGATAATTCTTAAATTAACTGAAAAATGTTCTACTTTTCAGTGTATTTTAGATAAAAGCTTGGTTTTTGAAAGTTTTTAAAAATATCTTTTATTAGATATATTCAAGAAGTGTAAAAGATTTTATAAAATCCGAAAGAAAACGATTTGTAAGTGGAAGGAAAAAACATTTTCGATAGCGAGTTTTCTGAAATTAACATGCATGTCGCTGTTGCTCATTGGTAGAGCGTTTGACTTAGCATTCGGGGGGTCCTGGGATCGATCCCAGCGGCCAACCATCCTGACTGAGGTTTTTCCAGGGTTTTCCTCAGTCATACCAGGCAAATGCTGAGATGGTAGGCTGACAGCTAACTGTGATGGAATTTTACTTATGGTCTTTAAGCATCTAAGGCTTAGGCCGGGATAGGGGAAGGGAAAGGTGTTGCCCAGGGCCTAAGTTGAAGATACCATCCTGGGATTTGCCTGGTATGACAGAAAAAACTGGAAAAATCTTAGTCAGGATGAAACTACCTTTGAGAGGAGTAGAGCTCATCAGAAGTAAATTTTGCCTTTAATGAGTTTTTATTTTGGCATATTAGTTATCATTCAGTTTAACATTTATAAATTCTTGATCATATGATTGATATACCAATAGGAGATGGAAAAGGCTGTTTGGAATGAAAATAAATGTTACGTGGAGAGTAAAAAGGGTTATTTTAAGACTTCCAAAATGTGAGAAATAATGAAACATCCTTGAAATGTATATACATAATAGAATAGTGCAAATAAATGTTAAGTTTCCTTAGTATTAGAAATAAAATAAATGAATTTGAGTATTGATTTGATGAACTTTATAACCAAGAATGTAAATAGTAAAAAATTAATGTTTAACAGAGTAAAGAGTAATATATAAAATTCTTACGTGAAAGGTTTCGAAGCTTTAGTTCATTTGTAAAGAGTGTGTTACCTTTTACAAGTATGACAATATGGCGATGAATGTAAAATAATTTATACGTAGACGTTTTTGACTATATTTGAGTATATATGGAAACCCAATTTTATATATATAAGTTAATTTGTTTGAAATCGTATTATACGATTGAAAATGTACAAGTATGTCGGTTCGCAAAGAATATCTAACCATTTTAGTATTTGAGAAAAAAAGAAAAAAAAATCATGAGAAACTAATTTAATTAAATAACTCCTACGTGAATATTATCTCCTAATTTTTAGGAGAGACTAATGAATTTTACGTTCTGATACAACATTTGTATCATCTTCTGGAATAGTAGAAACGTAAAGCTTTTGCAGAAATAAGAAAGCAAAGAAAATATTTACAAGGTACGAAAGATAGTTAGGTTTGCCGGCGATCGCTATATAGTTAGTGTAGCCAGGTACGTGAATTGGAAGGTGATTTTTTCTTAATGGCTAAATTACTGTTGCGGATTTGGATGATTGTTAAGTCTTCTGTTTTCAGTAAAATATTTAAGAAGGAGAATCATGTTTTATTTATTTTTTTCGTGCCTGTGATAAGAAATAGACTTTGAAAATGATATAGCCTGTCTCTTGTACTATCCTGTTAATGTTTTAATTTTATTTATTGCCTTCAGGCTCAGGCCGTCGTGAGAGTTATGACCGTTAACTAGACATCGGATTGGCTCTTTGTAATTTCGCATGCCTCATTTGATTCAAGTCTTGGGATTCCTGACAGTCCACATAGGTGTTAACATAAAGCTAAAGCTGTGCGATACGCATGCGCCGTTAAGTGTGCATGGTGGTGTAGAGGTAGCGCGCCACATATTCTGGACCTGAGGCACAGAGTCCTACGCTCGACCGCCTTTACCTTCTCAAGGTACCCAGGAATACTAAGGATACTCTGGTACTCAATTTGATAGGAGGCTGAGTGCACCTCAGAGCGCCAGGCATGGGAATACTGCGAGAAAAGGCTCCAATGTCCTGGCCGGGAGTAGATGGGTAATTTAACATACAAATTTTTCTACAACAGATTTCTCTGACTGGTTCATGCCTTTTTTTAAATCTTTTTTGTACCTCTAAGAATAATGTAATCTATTTCTTTCTAAAAATAATCTTTTAGCTAACAATTTTTATATTCAAAGAAAGAAATTTTTCCATAGATTACCGTAGTGGTCATGCAAGTACATTTTAGTCTCTTCGCGCCCATGCCTGGATACAAATTAATAACTGTAGCTAAAAAAGTAGAATAAAAAATGATAACGCGTAAAGATTAAAGGTAACTATGACTATATTTAGTACGTATTTGCAGAGAGGTTCTGGTTCGATGTCTAGTTCTCTTTAACTGTGATTGAGCAAAAAGTATGTTTCGTCAGGATCTTGTAACGAACAGATAGTTTTTGAATACAATTAATTTATATTGTTTTAAAAGAATGTTTGATCAGTAAGTGTTTTTCCAGTTTTTGATTTGCTTTGGTGTTCCTTCGTATTTCTTGTAATATGTATGAATGTATATTACCACATATTTTCCAATAATATTGCTTTAATGTATTTTAAAATTTATTTTCCATGAGTTGCGATTCCATTGTGTGAAAAAACCCTTAAGCTTTAACATTATAACTGTTATTTTTTTAGAATTTAAGGTTCCAGTATTTTATTGTGTATGTCTACATTTTTGTAAATATGTTTTAAAATTTATTTTAGTTTCATTCCTCATGTATTGTAAAGTGTATATACTTACATTTTATACCTGAGCGTTTTTATGTGTTTTGTAAAATATCTATCCGTGATTCGGAAATAAAATAGATAGAAGAACACAGATACTGTCTAATTTATTACTAAATATTAGAAAAAAACCACAATTAATTCCACAGAATTTGGACAAGTGGTGGTCGTTCGACTATTTTTGATTTCCTTCATATTTGGTACATTGAATACCATATGCAAGAGAAGTTGAAAACAGTTTTTGAAAACAATTTATTGCTCATAGTTCAGGATATACAGGGTGTTCAAGAATGAGTTTCTGTAAAAACAGCGAATTATAAAGTTACACATATTTAACAAACCAGTTGAGATATCTGAATAATTCAAAAACATTCAAAAAAATAGACACCTCAGAGAATATTTATAGACACATCAGCTATGTCTTTAAGTTCTAGCCTCAGAACGGCTATCGGATAGCGTGGTTTAAACAGTTGTAAAATATAGGGTGAAATTCTCATTTTTAGATTTTTTTCCTGATTGAATGGAAAGAAATAATAAGCCGTTTACTTTGTTATTATTATGTACTATCGTCACTGTAATGACAGAAAAAAAATAACTTCCTGTGTCATTTCCTTTTCTTTATATCAAGACAAATGTGTCAAAATTTGAGTGTTGTAAGTCAAAAGGGGGAGGGAGTACATGAATAAAATTTCGCATAGGCGTTCCTTTGTTTATATTCTAAAACCCCTCAAAGTTTTATTTTGTTATTCAAAACTTTCTATGAAATACAGCTTCTTAAAGTTGCTTAGAAAGCTATAATCGTGTCAATACAAATGTGAAAAATGAAGCTATTGTTAATAATGTTGAATTCTATCAGAGTAATCATTGAAATCACGTGCCTTAAGCACAAATAGATTATGTTTTACGTTCTTTGTTGGTGCACAGAGCCATTTTAGCTTCTATCTGCTGCTTAAGGAAAAACGGGTTAAAAAGCACTCATCTCCGATCTGATGGTACGAATTCTTCCTGAGTGATAAGTTTCTTTTACAAGTTAAGCAGACATGCAAAGAGATGTTATTTTTTCGTTAGGCCTAGCAGAATTCATTGGCCTACATTTTACTTGGATCTCGCGGTTAAAATCGCGACACTTGAGGGGTTGTTTTATTTCTATTGTGTTACAAATTATGTCATATCATGCAAATATAGGTTATTCTTCCATTGTTATTCAAATCCCTCTATGGAATACAGCTTCTTAAAATTGATGCAAGAAAGTTACAGAACGGTTGTGCGACGGAGAGTTAGCTAAACGTTGGCCGGCACTTGAGCACATCAGCTATTGGCGAATCAGCGATATCTTAGGATGCTGGATATAACGTCTTTGTTAGAGATTACGATTACTAAAAACCAGTTCTGTGTATTTTATTAGACCTAACGAAAAGAGTAACATTGGTATGTACTGTACATAACTTGAAAAGCTGAGATTTTAACCGCGATATCCAAGTAAAATATAGGACAATGCATTATATTAGGCCTAACGAAAAGAATACCATCTCTTCGCATGATATGGCTGCGTACATAACTTGTAAATAATAATAATAATAAAAAACCTGTAACTCAGGAAGAATTCGTACCATCAGATCGGAGATGAGTTCTTTTTAACCACAGTTTCTTTAAGCAGCTGACAGAAGAAAGCTAAAACAGCTCTGTGCACCAACAAAGAATGTGAATCTATTTGTGCTTAACCCTCGTAGTACTAAGATGAGGTCAATTTGACCCCAGCTGGACTTTTTTTTTTGCTTTTAAAAAATGTATGCTAAAATTATTTTCTAGGAATTGTCCTATAAAGGTCTCTTTCATAATTTTGTCTACTTAGTAAGTTCCGTACAGTTTAATTTGTTTGTTTATTTATAGCAATTGCGAATGGGATCACATTGACCCCATCATGGAACTAGGCAATCATGGAATAAATGAAAGTTTTCAATCATTTATTAGGTTTCGAGAGGAAGGAAGAAAAGATTTTTCTTGTAGTTCAGATGTAATTCACTAGATGGCGCTGAGGGCACGGCATTTCCATGCAATCGAGTGTAGGCCCCTCCCTCATTTCGTTAGTTCCTGCTATGTGTTCGGTTGTGTGTACATTTGACTGTTCAACGAAATGAATTGTGACGGTTTGACTATCGAGGAGGCACATGCTGTGTTATTTGATGATGATTCTGATGGATCAGTGGATTTAGGTGGTGAATCTGATGTTTCATAGAGCAATACAGAGCCTGAAATTGTAGAAGAATTAGCAAATTCTGAATGTGGTAATGTAAGCAATGCATCAGTACCATTTTTCTTATAAAATGTTATTGTTTTTGTTATTTTTTCCCCACTTGAGTTTGGTGCTGATTTAAATATTCGTAATATTGTGGAAATTACGTCTTGCCCTTTCCAATAAATGTTCATTGCCAGTATTATATCAATATTTTATCTTTTGATCAGTTTTCTGGCCTTAACATTATAAATACCTATGGGGTCAATACGACCCCATCTTAGGCATTTAAGTAATATTTTGATCTTAGTGCTGCGAGGGTTAAGGCACGTGATTTCAATGGTTACTTTGCTAGAATTCGATATTATTAACAATAGCCTCATTTTTCAATGACAATTTGTATTGACTCATTACCACGTTACGCCACGCTGTCCTATGGCCGTTTTGAGCCTAGAACTTGAAGGCATAGCTTTAAATATTCTCCGAGGTGTCTATATTTTAAATGTTTTTGAATGATTCAGATATCTCAACTGGTTTGTGAAATATGTGTAACTTTATAATTCGCTGTTTTTGCAGAATCTCATTTTTGAACACCCTGTATATCCTGAACTATGAGCAATAAAATCTTTTCAAAAACTTTTCAACTTCGCTTGTATACCAAATATGAAAGAAATAAAAAGTAGTCGAGTGACCAATTCTTATTTTATTTGTCGAAATTCTCTGGAATGACCAAATAAGTAAATAATGGGTAATCACTGAAAGTTTAGACTGTCCTAATTCGAAGAGAGTACGCGTTCTGTGAAAAAATTGTACGAAACATAGGGATTTTTTTTTTTCTTAGCAAATCATTTCCACCATATGTAGGTACATTAAGCTTTGGGAGAATGGTATTTCATCTAATCGGAAAATGGGTGCAGGTAGGGAGGCAAACAAGATGGCCGAAAAAGAAACATTCGTTCTTTGAAACAACAGGAAAATGACATATCGGGAGTGACAACCAGAATGCTAGCCGAACAGTTTGATTGCAGTCAATCGTGCATCATCAAAACCCTGAAATGTAAGTGTCGGATGAAGTACAGGAAGAAAATTTGGGTTCCTGCTAAAAGTGAGAAACAACAGCAGCAAGATGGTGTAAAGTGCTCAGTCGGTAGATTTTTTTAGATATGGGTAGATGGTTCCCAAGTAATGATATCCAAAATAATTCTTCCAAATCTCAGGGTTTTATATCTTTTATAGTTCAATGTGTGTGGTGGACTTGTTGCTGGCTTCCCACATATGAGCTAATTTCAAGTTGGGTTTTATTATTGTGCTATACATGCAATGGTCGCCTCCTGTTTGGAGGAGGCGGCGGAGACTAACCACTATCTAAGCATGCATGATGAGGTAGGCGTAGAAGATATTCAAAACTTCACATGATTGATTAACTTTTATTTGCTTTTCCATAAGAGATGATGCTTGGGTCGAAGCCCTAAGAATACTCAATTATTTACAGAGAAATCTGCTATTTATACAAAATATTCGACTTCGGTCGTCTAAATTCGTATCGCCAAACACAGATATTACACACTAAATTAGATGTATATACAAAGAGATTTAATAGAATTATCTGAATATGTATATTTCTCATAATTAGAAAGTTTTTGGTTTATATAATATAGATTAAAATAATAATTAGTTCAATATTCTTGAAACAGTCTTTAGGTATCATGGCACTGCATACAAATGAAAACACACAGCCTACTGAATTTATAGTTACAGAAAAAATATCAAATCTAAAAATGAGTTTATACAATATACTGGGGAGGACACACATGTGATCAAAGAATATATAGTATATTCACCTCGCAGGATGCGAGTAACTCTACATATGCCCCTCCCGAAGAAATAAATTTTGAAATCAAGTTTTTTTTTTAATTTCTGAATATATTTGCTTTCTCTAAAAATGTTCCTTTTATTTTATTTTTCCAAAAAAATAAATCTTTTTATTGTCATATTCATATTTCAACCAGAAGAATTATAGAATTTTACAATGAAATTTCGATGTGCATTACCACACAATGGTTTCAGCAAGACGGAGACACTGCACACACCGCTAGTAAATCCTTACAACTTCTGCAACAGCACTTTCAAGACCGCACAATCTCGATTCAAACAGACTATCCGTGTCCTGTCAACTCACCTGAGGCTTACTTGTGGCACGTACTGAAGGGGCATGTTTGTTTACCGTGATTCTGTGTCTCGTAATGTTGAACAACTCAAATGAATATCACTCGTGTGTTGCATTTGTGTGTGGTGCTAATTGTAGCTGTCCGTAGAGATAATTATACATACTTGTGAGGCTTGATGAAGCAATCCTGTAACCATAAATGTACACGACAGTAACCACACTGGATGGAAGTTGCTTATCGAATCTTCAGTTTGCCAGAAAACATTGCCAAGAGTAACAAAGAAATCATAATTAACGGGGAATGCAACTTTTTTTTCCAGGAGTTCCTAATCATGTTCTTAAATATTGGAGCACTGAACTGATTATTATTGATAAGTGTGTGAAGATTAATAATAGCATTACAGCTATGGAGGTCTATATCAATATTACTGAGTAAAACTCGCTTACAAAATCGTTTGGCAAACCTTTTCCATTGACGGAAAGTATACATCTAAGAAGCCTTTTACGTAAACACGTTTTACAAGCGACTGGAAAGCAGCGCGTTCTGTATAACTATGGAAGTAAATGAGTGTATTTATGCAAGTGCGGCACGATTTTCTACTGCCGCGTTCTGAAAGTCTGCTGTTTGTGTCCTACAGAACGCAAGGGGCTAAACAATGGATATATTTATAAACACTGAGATTGTGCTTTTTCTTCACAGCATTGCCAGGCGTTCTTAGGCCAGTTGCTCACACTTTTCCCTCTATCTCGTGTACAAAACGCACTGGCAACACCACCCACCATCTTTTCTCATCCTTTCTTTTTCCCCAGCTACTCACGCGACATGTCGTAAGTGATTTAAAGGTACAGAAAGAAAACCTCGTTACAGCCTGTTTTCAAGTGGCGCGACGCAAAACGTCACGCATAAAAGGTGTCTAAGACGACTAGTGACGTTGCACCAGACAGAACGGTTGCTATTTCTATATGTTTTTCCGGAATTGAAAACAGATGTTGTTGATGGAGAGAGATTGAATCAAGAACTAGACAACATTTCGTTTGAATATTAGGAGAGGGACAATTATCCCGCCATTGTTCAAGAATATTCCTGTCCACTTTGCCATAGTTGGAGGTCGAATCAGTTTCTGTTGCACAAAGGGATCAAAGACACCACTTGGTTCACATAAGAGAATAAGAAGAGGGGAAAGTAATTTGCTTTCCATGGACACAGTAAGCTTAAATGTATATGAATGTGATATTCCAGACGCAGATTTTACTCCAACAATGGTGTCTCTTTAACCCATGTTAGGTAGTGTGTGATTCTTGTGAATGTCATAATTGAATCCATATTGGTCGGTATTTAGAATTTCAGCTGAAGAATGCTTTGGGATGATCTTGTCGGTTAATTCAGTGCCAAATGCGATCGCAGAATTCTCAGTCTCTTCTTCCGACTGAACATGTTTGTACGTCACAAAGCTCGTCACCTTGCGAGCAACAATTTTGTGAGCTATCTTGAAATTCCAAACTCAGGTTGGTCCACCTTTGAAATCAGTTAACCCAAGCTCTAGCTTTGCACATGCCCATCGCCTGATATCAATATCATGGATAGCTATTAGATTTTTTTTGCCACTTGAAACTTTGACCACACACGTTCCGATATGACCTTCACTTTCTCACGTTTTGTTCCTTGTTGATCATATATATCTGATACCACGATAGATAGTTCCTATCCTTTACTCTCTTAAAGAAAGTGGTGCATAATTGTCTTCAGTGACCATCCTCTGTTTCTAGCTTCAATTGCTTTTTTGACACAATCAAATGGGATACAAACGTTAGCCACATCGTCACTCAGAGGCTCATAAAGTCTCTCTTTCAGTCACTTCCCGGAAGGCATTTGTACAAATTCATCATCATCCAGGATTTCAGTGATAGTGGCGTCTTCAACTTTCTTGATTAAACTGAAAATACTACTTACAATCTCCCTTTCCCCAACATGTACTTCTCGTGTTGAAGGTGGTATTTCAATCTGGCGTAGAGCCTCTACCTTATTTAAATCGATTTTCATCGTAGGTAATAAAGGGTCATATAAAAAGTCTCCGCGGTTTTTTGGTACATTTTTGA